>JAJIBD010038888.1:90000-225385 GCA_021461705.1 Cryptotis parvus
GTTTCTGAGTGGGGTTTCGTCTCACCTGGAAACTCTGCCCATCTGGAAGTGGCTGTCTGGAATACTGGCATAGTGAGAGCAAGGAAATGTACCATTATGTCCACTCTTATCGACCAGTGATTGTTGCCATGGTTGCAGGAGGAAAGGCAAGTGAATAGTTCAAAAATGTTAGTTTTACCTTCAGAAACATGTTCAAAAGAACTTTGTGCACGACTGTGACTTTTCTTTTCATCTTTTGAATTCATGGATGCTGAGAGTGAAGTCTGTGTTTTGGAATGATACTACATTTCTGTCAAGTGCTCAAGCCCAGGTACACCAGTTCCCCACTATTGCTCTTCAAGTTGAGTCAGGCCTTCAGAGAAGTCAGGGTCCTTTGTTCTGCTGCAGGTTATGAACAAAGCTTCTTTTATTCAGTTGGGCACAAGTAATTTGGTTCAAGAGGAGGAGGTACAGAAAGGTGGAAGGAAACAGTCTGTCATCTACAGACAGAACATTCTGTCTGTAGATTAGAGCATCATCTTGCTGATGCTCCTGGGAGTAGGTTGTGACCCAACATCTGCCGTTTGTCTTGTGCTTCTTCCTGTGCTCAACCCTTATCTCCCCTTATCTCCCTAGCAAGGTTGTGTGTCTCTTAAGGTCAGAAATTGTGCACACTTTATCTCAGGGCATGTGACTGGGTCTGTGCCCTTTGCGTCCCTCCAGTGCATTGGTGGACACTGTCTTCAGAGTGGCGGGAGCTTATGACACTTGAACGTCTTTGAAAGTGCTGCTGATGGCATATCTTCCTCAAAGCAAAAACAGAAATGGGGTGTGGGCGGAGGAAGATTATGAAATGGAGCTGTGTTTATGAGTCAGAGCAACGGGCAGAATATCACAATGTGCTTGTTCACATTCCCTCCCTTTTCAGCCTTTTCTTATATCTGCAGCCACGTTCCATTCACAGGGTCTCCCATGAGGGAGCAAGAGAATTATGTGGAGGCAAAGGGAGACCTGGCAGGATGGAGGCATCTCTGTAATTCTTTTGCCTACAGCCTGGAGGTGGCAGTTTTCTGTTTGTGGTGGCTTTGTCTAGCGGGTCCTCTCAAAGAATGGATTTCTGGAACATTGGAGCCGGAAGGGTGACTTTTTAGGAAATGGGCCCTGGTTTCTGAGCCATTTGAAAACTGCATACTAGGAGGGACTTGGCATTGCCGCAGCCTGACAGTGACCTGGCATGCATAATAAAAAGCGGAGGGGGTGATTCCGTTTGGGACATTCGTGATGAAGTAATGTGTGGCACTGTCGAAAATAGGAGGCTGCTGGGGCTTAATGGGGGCCACGGAGAGCAAGTTCTTTGGATTTAGAGAGTGTAAAACTGAAGACCAGCTTAGCTCAAGTGCAGATGTTTTATAAAAGAAAGCAGAAAATAGTTTTAAAAGTATGGTCCCCTTTGAACTGGATGGAAGTGACATCAGTGGAATATTTATAGATGTTATTATATGAAGCTGCCTGCAGCTTCTTAAGTGAATATTCTTTAAATCTTTCAAGCAAGAGCACTGTAGCAAATAAGATTAGAGAGCTCTATTCACTTTCAGATTTGGGAATATGACTGTTTTCCCGGAAGGGTTTGAGAAGAGTTAAGCCGGTCCTCCATACACAGAAGCATACAGCCAAAGGACAGCAGCAGGGTCTGTGCTACCTGACCCCATTGCATAGAATGGGGTGCAAGAATCATAATACCTAAATGGTCATGATATAGCGCTCTTCACCAGTCCACAGACCGGTGCTCATCTGTAGGGATAGAAAGGTAGAGAAAACCAATGGCCAATGGGTTGTAACCCCTGGTGGACCAGTATGGAGGCCAGGTGCTAGTCTGTAGGTGTAAAGCTGCTGAAGAATGTTGAGCTAAATGACTTATTCAGACATTTTAGTCAGTGGCCAGACTTGGCTCAGGACTCTGTGCTCCTGTTTCTGTATCTGGGCACTGTCTACCTTGCCCTCTGACCTTTTGGTGTACAGGACTTTGTGCACAGTTTGCATGAAAAATCTGTGCATTCTTTAGTGTACAGTTGACTTAAGTTCCCTGGAAGGGAGTCTAGAATGGAGCCTTTGTCACCGTTCTTATTTGAAATATCTAGTGAACTTGCTCACCTTGAAGGAAACTGGAACACAGGCAAGAGAAAGATGATTTTCAACACAGTTTGAGTTCATTGTAGAAAAGGAACCAGACCAAGAAGGACTGTGAGAGGGCTAGTGGTAGTGTGGATATTAAACATCTGACATCTGGGCAGGCCAGCTCTGTCTTTCAGCACCTCAGTTTCCTAATCTGAAAAATGTTTCCATAACCCCATTTACCTTACTGAATTTGGAAGATCAATAGTTAAATTCACACAATAGATAAATTCCTCTCTTGTCCATCCTTCTAAAGGGGTCTAGTAACTAGTAAGCACAGACAAGTACACATACTAATACAAGGTGAATTATTATGTGGTGTATGGCACTTGTATTGCTTCATATACTCCTGTCTTACTCTCTCTTCAAGGTAATAAATCCCTGAGGTCAGGGATTGGGCTCTCAGGGAGCTAGAGGAGAACTGGTTTGGCTGTTATCATTGTGGTTACGATATGTCTTTCCAAATGGCTTAGGTTGTTGTAACTATGTTTACAACAGCTGTTGGGCAACTACCTCTCATAAGCAGTGGTTGGCTTAAGGTCTCTGAGGTCTGATTGAACTTGTATTGTAATCACCCCTGCAGCAAGTGTTGGTACCCGGGCTGTAGTTCTTCAGCCTGGTCATCATTGACCTTTGAGGGCTTCCTGCCTTTGTGCTGCCTGAGTTGTAAAGCCATTACTCCTCTGAGCTTTCTCTTAAACTGGGGATACCTGTTAAACCTGAAAACACAGGGGAGTGAATGCAGTTGGAAGTCCCTATAGGATCAGTCACCTTTGCAAGTCCTTGGGGTCCGAATAGAATATTATACAGTATCTGTAGCTGTTCCAGAGTCAAGGACACTGTCTCGTTTGCCAAGGCATCGAAAATCAGATGGGCTGGACATGTAATGTGATTTGGAGATGACCGCTGAACTAGAGCCGTTCTGACTGGATCCCACGGGATATCAAAATATCTCGTGGCCGCCCACCTACAAGATGGTCAGGCTTCCTTGTCAAGACCCTGAACAAACAGTTTGAGGCTCTTCATGTTCCTGAAGCAAGCAGATGCCATTGGGCTACACTGGCACGTGATAGGGTCAAATGGAAATGTTACTCGTGCCTGATCGAGCAAGTCAATGAATAACGGGATTCAAGTGATCAAGCGAAGTGATTACCCAGATTTGTAGAATATTTTTATGTGTTTTTATCCATTTCCTCACACTCTCTGACCCACCCCTCCCAGCTTTCTAGGCTCACTTTCAAATGCACTTACTCTGCACCTAAGTTCTTGTTCACAAGTGACTTTCCTGAGTGCTCACAGCAGGACACACCTTTCTACAGATGCTCCCTGGTACAGGGCACACAGCAAATACTGAGCCTGACCCTGGGTCTCTGTGCTGCACCTCAGTGCCTCTCAAGTACTCTATTGCTTGGGTGTCAGTTCAGCTGTAGATAACTGGAAACTCTTATAACAGTGGTCTATTAGGAATTCATTTCCCCTCATTTTAATTGCGGTATCATGCTTTATAAAACTATTAATGATAATTTCATGTACACATTATCCCAACATTGCACCCAGCAACACCAGAGTACTCGCTTTCCTCCACCAATATTCCAAGGCTTCTTCCCATCTGGTTTCTCCCAGGCAAGTTCAGTTTTGTAGACCAGCTCTCCAGTTCTGTTGACATTGACCATTTATTGCTCCTTTGTTATCTTTCTTTATGCCATAGATAAGAGAGGCAATATTTTATATCTGCCCAGTACCTTCTGACTGACTTCACTCAACATGATATAGTTACATCAACATGGTGGCAAATTACACTCTTTTTTTCCTTTTTATTTAGCTGAGTTGTATTCCGTTGTGTGAACTATCAGTGGTCTATACAAGGCATTGCATTAGTGGTCTAGTTAAGTTATTGCCTCATGCCTTATAAAGGTAAGGTCTAATCTTGAGAATTGAAGTTGGGTGAAGTGCAGAGAGGTACTTTAACTCTATGCTGAGATTGTTTTCTCTCAGGGAGTAAGCACTCAAATACAATTCATAGCCCTTGGGACTCATTCTTCCCAAAGGTTCCCCATCTGAGTAACAGGAGAAATTAATTTTCTTCCCATTAACATCACCTTAACTGTATTTCTAGTAGAATAATAGCCTGGCCTTCAGTATGTACAAGGGTATCAGTCTCTTCCCTGCCTGGGTTTTGTGTCACAGCTTTTTGATATCAACTGGGAAAGATCCCCAAGCTCAAATGACTTCTTTGTGGCCTGCCTCTGTTTCTCAGTTCCCCAAACTGCCCAGCACATCCTTTGCAATGCTCAGTCAAATAGATACCAGGTAACTTGAGCAAGCATCTCTCTCACTGGGTTTGAACACCTGCAGTATCATGATTGTGGCTTTATCCTGAGTTTTCCAAAAACCCAGGGTAGTCAGTTAATTGAAGATATAATAGTGATATAACCCAGATTCCTTTTCTCTTAAAACTTGATATTATTTGCTCAAAATAGGGACTTAAAACATTTGTGGGATAAAGCAAATTTATATCTAGTAGGGTCCTGAAAGATGTCTGTTCTTGTCTTTGATGTCAGACGGTACAGCTTCCCACTTCAGCTTTACACACTGTAAATTTAGGCAAATCATTTCACTTCTTGTTATCCCTTTCCATGCCTATAAAATGGTCCTAATACAAGGGCAGGGGGAGATAGCCCTAAGGGCTAGGGCATATACTTTGCATGTGGGAGCTGGGGGTTTCCTGAGCACTGCCAGAAGTAACTGCTGAGTAATTCATAGGAGTACTCTCTGAGCACCAGATGTTTTGTGCCAAACACTGTCCCAAGGATTCTGTGGCTATTAACTTGTTTAAATACTTATCAGCATTCTTACGAGGAGTAAGTGAATTAATTCTAGAAGTTAATAATGGAAAATACTTAGCATGGTGTCTAATATATCCACATAAGTTATTAGCACTTGTTATTATAATGGACTCCCAATTCTTGTCCAAGATTAATGCTTGCTTTGATGTCGGTTTGCAGCCTCTAGTTTCTTTTTAAAAAGTATTCATTTTGTTTATCCTCCAGGGTTCCTGTTTCAACCACAAACACTGATTTCTATGGGCTACCAGCTTTGAATTGCTCTCTCTTTCTTTATGTCATTCCTTTTCTCTCAAATGTTTCCTTTTCTTGGAGGTGAGGGTGAAAAAAATAGTGGACATTTCAGGATTTCCAATGCCATAGAAATTTATTGACTATAGACAGGATTGCATTGCACTGGCACTACTTCCCTATTTATATCACAACCTTTCCACCTTCCCTACCCCCAAATACTCTATGGGAGCTGAGTCGAAGCAGATGAGTTGAAGCAGACCATTGCTATAGTAAGTCTATGAACTGTGTTGGAATTTAAAGTCATTTTACCTACATTTTGTTATTGAACCCTAACAACTCCATGTGCCTCTCAGTGAACCTCTGATAAAAGTGGTCAGAAAATTTCAAAGAAGCTTTTAAGAGTAGAACAGATGTTATACCTTACAGAGCCATCCATCCATTGTTTAGACACCAAAACAAGCTTCAGAATGGCCGCTGTGGGTTGGGAAGTCACCTGAGTGATGAGCTTTCTAGGGGGAGGAATGGGATCTCTTATAGAACATCCTGAATATAAATAAAATCTTCTTCCATCAGTAGATGACTAAATGGTAAGAAAGACAATAATGATGCATGCTTTGGATGGTCAAAACAAAATTAATTCTGATTTCAAAGTCTGAGAGCTATTTAGTTAGCAATAACTGGTCCATTGTAGTGCTATTCACTTGAACTCTGGGGTCTCTCCGGTTCCCCCTTCTCTCTGAAGGCTTTTGTATTAGGGTTGGAAGAGGTGGTATTAGGTGAGTGAAGTCCTTGGATGGGGACTTTATAAAGTTGAGGATTATTTTCCCAATTGTACCTACAGTCAGAAACCCATGAAAAAGATGAACGTATTGAGTCCAAAATTCCCCCAACTTGTGCTTGCAGACAGGGGCTGGACCTCCAGGTACTTCAGTTTTGGAATATTTTATGTATTGCTTCCCCATAAGTTAATTTCCTGGGCACATTCCTAATGGTTCAGAAGGAGAGGGAAAGAGAAGTCTGAAGGGTCCTTTGGAGCTTTTTTTTTTTTTTTTTTGCTCTTTAATGCTCTTCCTCTAGAAGAATGCAGTCAGGCACACATACTCTTTAATCTAATGAATCCCTTTAAATGCCTCCTGGCTTTCACCACACTTCCCAGAAGAGGGATTAATTGTTCTTGTTTATAAGCATTCTTAATGTGCCCTATTGTTCCCACAATTGTCCTCTTTCTATGAGTAATTATCACCCACTGTTCAAATCTTTCTTTATGCTATCTTGCACTGTCTTCAGTTGAGCACTTTTGCTGTGAGCTCTTACAGCTGCCCAGGAAAGGAGGGATTCTCTTATCTCAAGTTTTTTCTCTTATCTAGAAACCATGTATCGATGCCCTCTGTCCATAGAATTGAACATATTCCTTGATTCTGGTAACAGATGCAAAGAAGCTGAGGTTGATGTTGAGTAAATTTGTTGAAGGACTATGAAAAGCTGACTGACATTTTTAGGGAATATGGGGTCAGAAGGGAAGGGAAAGAGATGCAGTATATGATGATTAATGTCTGGTGACATCATCATGTTCTTTCTTGAATTGTCCTTGAAGGAGTCAATTAATCAAAGGTGCTGAGTTCTACCAGACTGTTCTCTCTCCTGGATCGCATTTTAATTCTGCTATGTGAACTACCAGGTTGCTTTTCTCATATTAATTTCCAAAGTTGAGTAATTTTGGACAGTTTATAGACAAGACATAAAGCAAACTCATTATTTTCCTTCTGCTGGGTCTATTGTATATGTTTTGCCAGATGGGCCTTTTCCTTCCTGAGCTATTGGTTGGCTGCTTTTGCCATAGCTTCAGAGATTGCAAATTTCCTGTTGCTGAAGAAGGAAAGAAGAGTTACTAGTTGGAGGTCTTCCTTAGAAATACTTGGGGTTGTCCCCTGTGCACTGTTCCTCTTTGTTTACCTTTAAAATCATAACCAAAAAGACATATAGCACATGCGATACATTAGTAGAACCACCCACATGTATAACAAAAACTGCTTTGTAGTGAAAATAACCATGCTGAAATAGTCATGTAGGCTGTGCTTTTTAGGTCCCTTTGATGAAAAACTCTGTGCTTATCTTAGAGAAGAAAGCCCTGAAAAATTTACTCTAAGTGCTTATGTTATTGCTGTGTGGACAACACTTACAGAGTTATGCCAATGGCCCGATGTTTCTGTCTTCTTGCTGGTCTTCTAGATGTTAAAAAACTAGGTCTCAGTTGACTTATGCACAACCTCTACCCTTGAATTCCATTATTGGTGGATTTTAGCATGTACCTGTGTAACTCTTTGCATCTCAGGGTCGATTTTCTTCTTCCTAGTTGGTTCTCCCCCGCCCACCCCTCCTGGTTTGCTTGCTTGACTTAATCAATAGACACTGAATTTTACTTTGCTATCACTCATTACTAGATATATCCTATTTCTAGTTCTTTTTTGCAAGTGTCACATCAATATACAAAATGGTCACTCTGGTCTATTGAACCATCCAGGGTCAGAAATATGATCTCAGCCTTTTGTTGGGCTTGACCTATTGACCTGGGAGAGCAGCTGGTGTGGTGCCTACAGCTGCCCTGATTTGGGGGTCCATTACCCAAAGGAGTTCCTTTTGATAGACTCCTTGGGAAAGAGAGTGACCTTCTCTGAATGGGTTTGTCTATAAAGTCTCTTCTCGGCCTGGCCGAAAACAATGATAAGGTGAAGGCAAACGGAGAGCTGAAGGGTTACTTCACAAGAAACACAACCGCAATGAGGAAAACTGCTTTGAAGCGATACCCTGAACTTTGTTGGTTATTTTGCTACAACTGGAAGGGGGAAATGAAAGACAAACTCTGAGTTTTGGGGGTGGCGGAGGAAGAAAAACTGTTTCCCTGGAGGTGGCCTTGCACAGAGAAGAGGGGAGCATGGGTCTCTGTTAGGAGATAGCCAGGGAAGGAAAGCAGCCAGGTAACTTGGTTCCTCCCTCCCCAACGCACACATTTTCTCTGGTCTCCTGGGGCTCTCTTCACTAAACTCTTTTTAAAATTTTTTTATTATACCATAGTGAGACATGCAATTACAAAAGGTGTTCACAATTGGTTCTTGGTAATACAGTATTCCAGCACCCATCCCTCCACCAGTGCCCCATTTCCACCACCAATGTACCCCACCCCTCCCACCTTTCCCATGCTGCCTCAACAGCAGGTAGCCCTGTTTCTCTCTCTTTCTCTCTGTCTCTCTGTCTCTGCATCTCTCTCCCTCTTGTTTTACACATTGTGGCTAGCCCTGCACATATTTAGAGTTTATCACTTAAGTCTCTTTGTGTATATTCAATGGTGAGTTTTAATCTGCCATTACCATTTCCCACATTTAGTAAAACACTGGTATCTATGTATATCCTATTAATGAATGCAGTCATTCTATATCTGTCCTTTTCCTTCTGACTAATTTCACTCAGCATGATAGTCTCCATGTCCATCCATTTGCAGGTAAATTTAAAAATTTCATCTTTTCTGACAGCTGCATAGTATTCCATAGTGTAGATGAACCACAGTTTCTTTAGCCAGTCTTCTGTTCTCGGGCATTTAGGTTGTTTCCAGATTCTAGCTATTTTTCACTAAACTCTTATCTGATGATCACATTATGCAGAGTTGCTTCTCCTGGCGAGTGAACCCTCCAAGACTAGGACCTTTTCTCAAACTCCCTGAATCCCCAAGACCGGATCTAATTTGGACCAATAACATTAATAAAATGCTGCGCCTTGCACCCACTGCCATGCAGTATTACTGCTTCTCACTTCTCTGCTTCCCCTGCTCAGTGAGCACTCAGAAGAGCAGGATCAAGGCAACATGTCTTTAGATTCTCATGACCTGGAGGAACCTAGGAGTCTAAATACTAAGTAATGTTTGTGAAGTGTATGAGACAGACACTTGTAGTTCTGGTTCTTCCATTACCCGTGACTGGCATCTGAAGGGGGTTATTACATCACTGAGCCTGTTAAGTGACCTTTTGACTTGAAATGATTCTATTCCATGATGAAATTCAGGCAGTTCTTACAGATATCCTCATTGGGGTGAACTGCATAAACTCTTATGTAAGAGTTAGAAGGCATAGGTTGGAGAGATTTTATATGCCTTGCTTACAAGAGGCCTGGGATCAACTCCTGGCACTACCAGAGGCAACACCCTGAGCTGGGAGGAGTCCCTATGTACTACCGGCTGTGTCCTCCCCTAGCATCCTTCACACCCCCTCTTACCCCAAGTAAATAAAAGAAAAGGCACGGGTTCTCAACAGTCGTAAGTCTTGGGTCAGACACAAACATGGCATGTCTGACCCATACTACCTACTTCCTAGAGTTCTAATATTTTTTATATATTTATTGAATTTATATTCTTATTGACCCATACTATCTGCTTTATAAGGTTTTTAAATTTTATATTTTTATTGACTTTAAAAAAAGAAGAAAATATGAGCCCATGATCAGAAATAATGCATTATAAAAGAAAATAGGGGAAAATCAAAGTTCCATTTTCTTTTCCCCAATGAGTTAGTTAGGCTTTTTTGACCCATAGACTCACCCCCAGGATCTTTGGGGATCTGATGTAGGTACCATGGAGATGAAGAGAAATATAAATAAACAGGTATGTAAATGAAGAAGTGTGTAAATGAAGAGGTGTGTAAATGAAGAGGTGTGTAAAGAGGTGTGTAAATCAATAGCATACTACATGGATACTAAGATGCCAGTAGTGCTACTTTATATCATTTTCCTTCCCTGTATGTTGTTTTTCTGATAACTGGAGCCACTCGCTTGCATAGTGTAGTGCTTGCAAACTCAGCTGTGGTGCTCACTAGGAGTTGAGCACTTACAGTTGTGTTGCTTGCCTACGTTTCTTCCTGAACATTCTATTCCTGTAATGTGCTGCTTGTACACATTTTGGTTTTTCGTACTGCCTGGAGGTTGCAGTGAGGCTAGGAGGTCACACATCTTTAGTGATGGTGTTTGGTGGGGGTCACTCACTTTAGTTGTGGTGCTTGCACATACTTGGTTGGGGTGGGCTGAAGGTGATGCATTTTATTGTAAGACGGGAGTAGCAGTCAGCAAAGTTGCTGGAAATCACACTCAGAACATGTGGGAGACATCAGAGCTTGAACTTATGGTGTCAAGCTTGCAAATCAGGAGCTTTTGCCACTGAAACATTTCTTGGGTTCCCAAATATTGTTACAGTATGACTACAGTCTAGTAATGGTAGTTTGGGACACATTGTTTCTGATATGGAATGGACTGGTTGGTAGGCAAGTTGGAAGGTGAGTAAGCAACACCACCTATTGCAGCAAGAGTATTCTCTTGTGTTCTAGATTGTTTTTTGAAAGTCCTTAGCTTGCTTTTTAGAAGTCCACTGCAAAACTCTTCCAGATTAGAAGCAGGAGGAATTCTTGGTGCTTTAAGTGTGGGTGTCAGAATTCCTCTGGCATACCCCAGACCTTATAGTGTATAGCTTTCCTCCCCTTTCCCCACAGGTTATCTGTAAAATGTCTTGACCTCTGTCCCCCAATTTTCATTTCAATAAAATGGAAGTAGTTAAATATTCTCTGCATATGGTTGACACAGAGTTCAAACAAGTGATATACCTAAAGCATTTATCCTAGAGCCGGTACACGGTGAGTCGGTGAGTCCTCAGTATCACCTATGATTAGTGACTATGTGGCCAGATAGCCCTAGGAAAGCTTTCCCGAAGATAATTTCCTGTTATAGCTACTTTTCAGCTGAGATGGGACCTTCTGATGCTTCAGCAAATATTTCAAGAAGGAGCCCAAGTTTCTTTTTAATTAAGCTTTATTTTTAATTAAGCTTTTAATTAAGCTACTGTGATTTACAGAGTACAAAGTTTTTTTTTTTTTTTTTAATTTTTTTTATTCTTTATTATACCACCGTGAGACAATCAATTACAAAGGTGCAATTGGTTCTTGGTAATACAGTATTCCAGCACCCATCCCTCCACCAGTACCCCACCTCCACCACCAATGTACTCCACCCCCTCCCACTCACCCCCAGGCTGCCTTAATAGCAGGTAGCCCTGCTTCCTCTCTTTCTCTCTATCTCTGCATCTCTCTCCTTCTTCTTTTACACATTGTGGCTAGCCCTGCAGATATTTATTTATTTATTTATTCCACCTTTTCTCCTTTTTTTTTTAATTGAAGGATGCTCATGTGGAGTCCTGGCTCCACAGGGTTCCAAGATGCACCCTCCACCCGAACCCATCTCCCATCACCAACGTCCTGTCTCCCTCCCCCTCCCGAATCCCAATCACCCGGCGGGCTCTATATGTCATCTCCTTCCTCTGTATATCTCCCTCTCAGCAAACCCTCCTGCTGTTCACGGAATGCAGTGTACCAAAAAACATCATTGTTTCACCACCCTAGTGGCTCGCGGCAAAGCGGCGCGCGACCTGGGCTCAAACCGGCTTTGCTGGTCCTCTGGTCGTGGGACATTCTCCCAGCGTCTGGACAATGAAAATGGTGGCTAGCGTGGTGGACGAGTCCCATCCGGCTGCTTCCGGGACCCTCCGGGAGGCGACGGGCCCACTCCCAAAGCCCATCTGCCCTCCTCGGGGTTCCATAGTCAGCTGAGGCCCGGGCGCGAGCCAGGCTCCCGCCTCCCGAGCCGTCTGCAAGACTCTGGATGCCGGGCCCGTCAGCGGCTCCTGGGCGGGAAACCGGGCTAGTCACGATGGAGGGGGAAGGGGTGACCAGCGCCTCCGTCTGACGACTTCCCAGTGCTTCCCGCCTCTTGGAGCCGCCTACTTGGGCTCGAACCGGCTTTGCTGGTCCTCTGGTCGTGGGACATTCTCCCAGCGTCTGGAGAGTGAAAATGGTAGCTAGCGTGGTGGGCCGCGTCCCATCCGGCTGCTTCTGGGACCCTCCCGGAGGCGACGGGCCCACTCCCAAAGCCCATCTGCCCTCCTCGGGGTTCCATAGTCAGCTGAGGTCCGGCGCGAGCCAGGCTCCCGCCTCCCGAGCCGTCTGCAAGACTCTGGATGCCGGGCCCGCCAGCGGCTCCTGGGCGGGAAACCGGGCTAGTCACGATGGAGGGGGAAGGGGTGACCGCGCCTCCGTCTGACGACTTCCCAGTGCTTCCCGACTCTTGGAGCCGCCTACTTGGGCTCGAACCGGCTTTGCTGGTCCTCTGGTCGTGGGACATTCTCCCAGCGTCTGGAGAGTGAAAATGGTAGCTAAGCGTGGTGGGCCAGCGTCCCATCCGGCTGTTTCTGGGACCCTCCGGAGGCGACGGGCCCACTCCCAAAGCCCATCTGCCCTCCTCGGGGTTCCATAGTCAGCTGAGGCCCGGCGCGAGCCAGGCTCCCGCCTCCCGAGCCGTCTGCAAGACTCTGGATGCCGGGCCCGCCAGCGGCTCCTGGGCGGGGAAACCGGGCTAGTCACGATGGGAGGGGAAGGGGTGGCCGCGCCTCCGTCTGACGACTTCCCAGTGCTTCCCGCCTCTTGGAGCCGCCTACTTGGGCTCGAACCGGCTTTGCTGGTCCTCTGGTCGTGGGACATTCTCCCAGCGTCTGGACAGTGAAAATGGCGGCTAGCGTGGTGGACGAGTCCCATCCGGCTGCTTCCGGGACCCTCCGGAGGCGACGGGCCCACTCCCAAAGCCCATCTGCCCTCCTCGGGGTTCCATAGTCAGCTGAGGCCCGGCGCGAGCCAGGCTCCCGCCTCCCGAGCCGTCTGCAAGACTCTGGATGCCGGGCCCGTCAGCGGCTCCTGGGCGGGAAACCGGGCTAGTCACGATGGAGGGGGAAGGGGTGACCGCGCCTCCGTCTGACGACTTCCCAGTGCTTCCCGCCTCTTGGAGCCGCCTACTTGGGCTCGAACCGGCTTTGCTGGTCCTCTGGTCGTGGGACATTCTCCCAGCGTCTGGAGAGTGAAAATGGTAGCTAGCGTGGTGGGCCGCGTCCCATCCGGCTGCTTCTGGGACCCTCCCGGAGGCGACAGGCCCACTCCCAAAGCCCATCTGCCCTCCTCGGGGTTCCATAGTCAGCTGAGGCCCGGCGCGAGCCAGGCTCCCGCCTCCCGAGCCGTCTGCAAGACTCTGGATGCCGGGCCCGTCCAGCGGCTCCTGGGCGGGGAAACCGGGCTAGTCACGATGGAGGGGGGAAGGGGTGACCCGCGCCTCCGTCTGGCGACTTCCCAGTGCTTCCCGCCTCTTGGAGCCGCCTACTTGGGCTCAAACCGGCTTTGCTGGTCCTCTGGTCGTGGGACACTTTCCCAGCGTCTGGACAATGAAAATGGTGGCTAGCGTGGTGGACGGAGTCCCATCCGGCTGCTTCCGGGGACCCTCCGGAGGCGACGGGCCCACTCCCAAAGCCCATCTGCCCTCCTCGGGGTTCCATAGTCAGCTGAGGCCCGGCGCGAGCCAGGCTCCCGCCTCCCGAGCCGTCTGCAAGACTCTGGATGCCGGGCCCGTCAGCGGCTCCTGGGCGGGAAACCGGGCTAGTCACGATGGAGGGGGAAGGGGGTGACCGCGCCTCCGTCTGACGACTTCCCAGTGCTTCCCGCCTCTTGGAGCCGCCTACTTGGGCTCGGAACCGGCTTTGCTGGTCCTCTGGTCGTGGGACATTCTCCCAGCGTCTGGAGAGTGAAAATGGTAGCTAGCGTGGTGGGCCGCGTCCCATCCGGCTGCTTCTGGGGACCCTCCCGGAGGCGACGGGCCCACTCCCAAAGCCCATCTGCCCTCCTCGGGGTTCCATAGTCAGCTGAGGCCCGGCGCGAGCCAGGCTCCCGCCTCCCGAGCCGCTCTGCAAGACTCTGGATGCCGGGCCCGTCAGCGGCTCCTGGGCGGGGAAACCGGGCTAGTCACGATGGAGGGGGAAGGGGTGGCCGCGCCTCCGTCTGACGACTTCCCAGTGCTTCCCGCCTCTTGGAGCCGCCTACTTGGGGCTCGAACCGGCTTTGCTGGTCCTCTGGTCGTGGGACATTCTCCCAGCGTCTGGACAGTGAAAATGGTGGCTAGCGTGGTGGGCGAGTCCCATCCGGCTGCTTCCGGGACCCTCCGGAGGCGACGGGCCCACTCCCAAAGCCCATCTGCCCTCCTCGGGGTTCCATAGTCAGCTGAGGCCCGGCGCGAGCCAGGCTCCCGCCTCCCGAGCCCTCTGCAAGACTCTGGATGCCGGGCCCGTCCAGCGGCTCCTGGGCGGGAAACCGGGCTAGTCACGATGGAGGGGGAAGGGGTGACCGCGCCTCCGTCTGGCGACTTCCCAGTGCTTCCCGCCTCTTGGAGCCGCCTACTTGGGCTCGAACCGGCTTTGCTGGTCCTCTGGTCGTGGGACATTCTCCCAGCGTCTGGACAGTGAAAATGGTGGCTAGCGTGGTGGGCGGAGTCCCATCCGGCTGCTTCCGGGACCCTCCGGAGGCGACGGGCCCACTCCCAAAGCCCATCTGCCCTCCTCGGGGTTCCATAGTCAGCTGAGGCCCGGCGCGAGCCAGGCTCCCGCCTCCCGAGCCGTCTGCAAGACTCTGGATGCCGGGCCCGTCAGCGGCTCCTGGGCGGGAAACCGGGCTAGTCACGATGGAGGGGGAAGGGGTGACCGCGCCTCCGTCTGGCGACTTCCCAGTGCTTCCCGCCTCTTGGAGCCGCCTACTTGGGCTCGAACCGGCTTTGCTGGTCCTCTGGTCGTGGGACATTCTCCCAGCGTCTGGACAGTGAAAATGGTGGCTAGCGTGGTGGGCGAGTCCCATCCGGCTGCTTCGGGGACCCTCCCGGAGGCGACGGGCCCACTCCCAAAGCCCATCTGCCCTCCTCGGGGTTCCATAGTCAGCTGAGGCCCGGCGCGAGCCAGGCTCCCGCCTCCCGAGCCGTCTGCAAGACTCTGGATGCCGGGCCCGTCCAGCGGCTCCTGGGCGGGAAACCGGGCTAGTCACGATGGAGGGGGAAGGGGTGACCGCGCCTCCGTCTGACGACTTCCCAGTGCTTCCCGCCTCTTGGAGCCGCCTACTTGGGCTCGAACCGGCTTTGCTGGTCCTCTGGTCGTGGGACATTCTCCCAGCGTCTGGACAGTGAAAATGGTGGCTAGCGTGGTGGGCGGAGTCCCATCCGGCTGCTTCGGGACCCTCCGGAGGCGACGGGCCCACTCCCAAAGCCCATCTGCCCTCCTCGGGGTTCCATAGTCAGCTGAGGCCCGGCGCGAGCCAGGCTCCCGCCTCCCGAGCCGTCTGCAAGACTCTGGATGCCGGGCCCGCCAGCGGCTCCTGGGCGGGAAACCGGGCTGAGTCACGATGGAGGGGAAGGGGTGACCGCGCCTCCGTCTGACGACTTCCCAGTGCTTCCCGCCTCTTGGAGCCGCCTACTTGGGCTCGAACCGGCTTTGCTGGTCCTCTGGTCGTGGGACATTCTCCCAGCGTCTGGACAGTGAAAATGGTGGCTAGCGTGGTGGGCCGGAGTCCCATCCGGCTGCTTCGGGGACCCTCCGGAGGCGACGGGCCCACTCCCAAAGCCCATCTGCCCTCCTCGGGGTTCCATAGTCAGCTGAGGCCCGGCGCGAGCCAGGCTCCCGCCTCCCGAGCCGTCTGCAAGACTCTGGATGCCGGGCCCGTCAGCGGCTCCTGGGCGGGGAAACCGGGCTAGTCACGATGGAGGGGGAAGGGGTGACCGCGCCTCCGTCTGACGACTTCCCAGTGCTTCCCGCCTCTTGGAGCCGCCTACTTGGGCTCGAACCGGCTTTGCTGGTCCTCTGGTCGTGGGACATTCTCCCAGCGTCTGGACAGTGAAAATGGTGGCTAGCGTGGTGGGCCGGAGTCCCATCCGGCTGCTTCCGGGGACCCTCCGGAGGCGGCGGGCCCACTCCCAAAGCCCATCTGCCCTCCTCGGGGTTCCATAGTCAGCTGAGGCCCGGCGCGAGCCAGGCTCCCGCCTCCCGAGCCGTCTGCAAGACTCTGGATGCCGGGCCCGTCAGCGGCTCCTGGGCGGGAAACCGGGCTAGTCACGATGGAGGGGGAAGGGGTGACCGCGCCTCCGTCTGGCGACTTCCCAGTGCTTCCCGCCTCTTGGAGCCGCCTACTTGGGCTCGAACCGGCTTTGCTGGTCCTCTGGTCGTGGGACATTCTCCCAGCGTCTGGACAGTGAAAATGGTGGCTAGCGTGGTGGGCCGAGTCCCATCCGGCTGCTTCCGGGGACCCTCCGGAGGCGGCGGGCCCACTCCCAAAGCCCATCTGCCCTCCTCGGGGTTCCATAGTCAGCTGAGGCCCGGCGCGAGCCAGGCTCCCGCCTCCCGAGCCGTCTGCAAGACTCTGGATGCCGGGCCCGTCAGCGGCTCCTGGGCGGGAAACCGGGCTAGTCACGATGGAGGGGGAAGGGGTGACCGGCGCCTCCGTCTGGCGACTTCCCAGTGCTTCCCGCCTCTTGGAGCCGCCTACTTGGGCTCGAACCGGCTTTGCTGGTCCTCTGGTCGTGGGACATTCTCCCAGCGTCTGGACAGTGAAAATGGTGGCTAGCGTGGTGGGCGGAGTCCCATCCGGCTGCTTCCGGGACCCTCCCGGAGGCGGCGGGCCCACTCCCAAAGCCCATCTGCCCTCCTCGGGGTTCCATAGTCAGCTGAGGCCCGGCGCGAGCCAGGCTCCCGCCTCCCGAGCCGTCTGCAAGACTCTGGATGCCGGGCCCGTCAGCGGCTCCTGGGCGGGAAACCGGGCTAGTCACGATGGAGGGGGAAGGGGTGGCCGGCGCCTCCGTCTGGCGACTTCCCAGTGCTTCCCGCCTCTTGGAGCCGCCTACTTGGGCTCGAACCGGCTTTGCTGGTCCTCTGGTCGTGGGACATTCTCCCAGCGTCTGGACAGTGAAAATGGTGGCTAGCGTGGTGGGCGAGTCCCATCCGGCTGCTTCCGGGGACCCTCCGGAGGCGGCGGGCCCACTCCCAAAGCCCATCTGCCCTCCTCGGGGTTCCATAGTCAGCTGAGGCCCGGCGCGAGCCAGGCTCCCGCCTCCCGAGCCGTCTGCAAGACTCTGGATGCCGGGCCCGTCAGCGGCTCCTGGGCGGGAAACCGGGCTAGTCACGATGGAGGGGGAAGGGGTGACCGCGCCTCCGTCTGGCGACTTCCCAGTGCTTCCCGCCTCTTGGAGCCGCCTACTTGGGCTCGAACCGGCTTTGCTGGTCCTCTGGTCGTGGGACATTTTCCCAGCGTCTGGACAATGAAAATGGTGGCTAGCGTGGTGGGCCCGGAGTCCCATCCGGCTGCTTCCGGGACCCTCCGGAGGCGGCGGGCCCACTCCCAAAGCCCATCTGCCCTCCTCGGGGTTCCATAGTCAGCTGAGGCCCGGCGCGAGCCAGGCTCCCGCCTCCCGAGCCGTCTGCAAGACTCTGGATGCGGGCCCGTCAGCGGCTCCTGGGCGGGGAAACCGGGCTAGTCACGATGGAGGGGGAAGGGGTGGCCGCGCCTCCGTCTGACGACTTCCCAGTGCTTCCCGCCTCTTGGAGCCGCCTACTTGGGCTCAAACCGGCTTTGCTGGTCCTCTGGTCGTGGGACATTCTCCCAGCGTCTGGACAGTGAAAATGGTGGCTAGCGTGGTGGGCCGAGTCCCATCCGGCTGCTTCCGGGGACCCTCCGGAGGCGGCGGGCCCACTCCCAAAGCCCATCTGCCCTCCTCGGGGTTCCATAGTCAGCTGAGGCCCGGCGCGAGCCGGCTCCCGCCTCCCGAGCCGTCTGCAAGACTCTGGATGCCGGGCCCGTCAGCGGCTCCTGGGCGGGAAACCGGGCTAGTCACGATGGAGGGGAAGGGGGTGACCGGCGCCTCCGTCTGGCGACTTCCCAGTGCTTCCCGCCTCTTGGAGCCGCCTACTTGGGCTCGAACCGGCTTTGCTGGTCCTCTGGTCGTGGGACATTCTCCCAGCGTCTGGACAGTGAAAATGGTAGCTAGCGTGGTGGGCGAGTCCCATCCGGCTGCTTCGGGGACCCTCCCGGAGGCGGCGGGCCCACTCCCAAAGCCCATCTGCCCTCCTCGGGGTTCCATAGTCAGCTGAGGCCCGGCGCGAGCCAGCTCCCGCCTCCCGAGCCGTCTGCAAGACCTCTGGATGCCGGGCCCGTCCAGCGGCTCCTGGGCGGGAAACCGGGCTGAGTCGCGATGGAGGGGGGAAGGGGTGACCGCGCCTCCGTCTGGCGACTTCCCAGTGCTTCCCGCCTCTTGGAGCCGCCTACTTGGGCTCGAACCGGCTTTGCTGGTCCTCTGGTCGTGGGACATTCTCCCAGCGTCTGGACAGTGAAAATGGTGGCTAGCGTGGTGGGCCGAGTCCCATCCGGCTGCTTCGGGACCCTCCCGGAGGCGGCGGGCCCACTCCCCAAAGCCCATCTGCCCTCCTCGGGGTTCCATAGTCAGCTGAGGCCGGGCGCGAGCCAGGCTCCCGCCTCCCGAGCCGTCTGCAAGACTCTGGATGCCGGGCCCGTCCAGCGGCTCCTGGGCGGGAAACCGGGCTAGTCACGATGGAGGGGGGAGGGGGTGACCGCACCTCCGTCTGGCGACTTCCCAGTGCTTCCCGCCTCTTGGAGCCGCCTACTTGGGCTCGAACCGGCTTTGCTGGTCCTCTGGTCGTGGGACATTCTCCCAGCGTCTGGACAATGAAAATGGTGGCTAGCGTGGTGGGCGAGTCCCATCCGGCTTCAGCAGTGATTTCTAATGTGACATTATAGTTCCTAATTCCCCATCAACCTCCCCAGTTTGTTACAACTACAATGATCATTATGTTGTACAGATGTGAAAGATCCTGGGAAGGACCTGTCCCAGCCTACTTCATTATCCAAGACTCTTGCGTGGCTGCACACTGTTCTTCCTATGTCAGACCATCCACCATCCAGGGCCCACAGGTCAGAGCCCTGGGGGTGTAGACAAGCCTATCTCCTGTCTGCCACCTGCCAATGCAGCTGGGCACTGCAGCCACACCTGCAACACCTCGAGGGGCAGGTGGCCCCAAAAGTTTTTCACAATACAGTAGTTAAAAGGTTTTCATTGTTCAACTCCAATCCCACCACCAGTGTGTTCCCACCACCACCAAAGACTCTCACTGCCCAACCCCTATCCCCATGCCTACTCCCTTAGCCAGCATTAATTATATTATTACAGCACATATATGGTAATGATATCGATACGTCATAATCTTTTTCTGGTTGATACATGCAAATTTGGCTCTTCTCTGCTCTTGCATTCATTTACTGAATTTATATATATTTATTTATTTTTTGTTTTTGGGTCACACCAAGTGGTGCTCAGGGGTTACTCCTGGCTCTGCACTCAGGAATTACTCCTAGTGGTGCTCGGGGGACCATATGGGATGCCAGGGATCAAACCCGGGCTGGCATGGGCCGGCCACGTGCAAGGCAAATGCCCTACCCGCTGGGCTATCGCTCCAGCCCCTGAATTTATAGAATGTAGTGGGTTTCTACTACTCAACCCCAAACCCACCAATTCTGCAGCTCACGGATAACACATTTCAAAATTTTGCAACCACTGTTTCAGCCTATTCCACATAATCTATTTCATATTTTGCATTGTATTGTATCTGATTTGCTAAATATGGTGATGACTTTCCTCTACATTCTTAGTGGAAAGTCAATGAAGATTATTAAATCTCACAGTGGCCCCAAAGGGCCATTTGAACCCACTGTATAAGAAATTACTGATATGTTCTTAGAGGATAGACGCTGCAACTACACATTTTTTATTGAGTTTCCGTCAAATGTGGTGTGGTACATGGCTCATCAGTACGTTAGATTTTGAGATCTCGAGCCCAAGTTTCTTGTATTTCAAAACTCTGAAATATATTATAGAAAAAGGGGGATGCCTGGATCACCCTTGACGTTAGTATTTAGAGAGGGGAAGGACAGAGAAGGGTAAGATTTCAAGAGGGCAAGAAGAGGACGGGAGGTACTAGGTGAACAAACACCAGACCAGATATACTGGTGATTTGGTGAGTGGAATAGCAATAGACCCCAAACACAGACTCAACAGCCCTGAAAACATGAGGCTTAAACTGCAACCACTGAACTTTGCAATGTGCCTGTTGCATTGATAGGGGCAAGGAGCAAGGGTTCGGATTGGGCACGGAATATGGAAACGCTGGTGGAGAGGAAGTTGGCACTGTTGGTGGGGTTGGTGTCGAAATATTATATACCTGAAACAGCTATCTGTAAATCACAATTCTTTAATCATTTTTTTTTTAAATAGAAAAAGAAAAAAAACGGCCCTCTCCGGAACAATAAATATCCTCTGGGAAGTCCTGTCTTGTACTCAGCAGATCATCCTCCTGCATTTCTTATCACCTGGCGTAATTGCAAGTGTGAACTCTACATAGTGTGAAAGCCAAGGAGAATTGCTTTGGAGAGAATCAATGACCATCTCACACAATGGCCTCTTTCCTTTGTTATTTTTTCATTAAAAAAACAGCAAATTGCCAAATGGATAATACCATCTCTCAGTGTGATGGCGTACCTAATTAATGTATTGGCTTTGATTTACACACCATGGCTTTCCTTATTAGAAATGTTTGGCTAGAGGCATGTCTTCTCCGTGACTTTCCATTTCCTCCTTACAAATGAGACCATTGCCTTGACGGATACTTTTTTGGGAGAACTTTTCCTCCCACACGTTCTCTATCAATTTCCTTGTTTCAGAAGGGTTCTTGAAGTCTCAATTTTCATTGCTTTAGTTTCAAAAGTTTCTTTCCTTTGTGCTGCTAGAGAGTTTAGCCTTTGCATAGGATATGAGGGGTGGGGGTGGGTTTCAGAGTGCTTAGAAGGCTGGCAGGGAGGGGCGTGATCCCCGTGGAGTCCTGTGATATGACATCCTAAGGCTTCGTGTTTGTTTACTCCTGGTTTCTAGGCTTCAGGGGGTGATTATCACATTATTTCCTGTGAACTTTCCTTGGCCTTACATCAATTCTGCCTGATGGCCACATCTTCTAGATCTGTTTTGACACACAGTATGTGTCTGGGAACCCCAGGATGTCTTGAAAACATTTGTGTGACCTGACAGGACCATCCATTTTTTTTTTTCTGAAAGGTTCTATTTTCTGGTGAACGCAAGGATTTTGGCTCTTCTTAGCGCTGTCAACATTTTTCTTTTGATGGGTGGGTGACTGGGCTGCATCCAGCTATGCCTAGTGCTTACATTTGGCTCTGTGCTCAGGGATCACTCCTGGTGGTGCTGGGGACTCAGAGGACCATATGTAGTGCCAAAGAATGGACCGGCATAGGCTGTATGCAAGGCAAGTGCCTTAACCCCTTGCTTCTTCTTCTGCACAATTAACATTTTGATTCCAAAGGTGAATTTGGAATATGCAAGGGCTTCCTCTCTATGTTTGTTTCCTAAGACTCCTTGCTTTTTTGGATTAACTGCTGAGGAATAGTTGCTTGTCTGCACTTAAGAGTCCATAGAAATAGTAAATCAGCTGTGAAGTTCACGCCTGTGAGGAAGAGAGCCTAGAAACCAGCTTTGCAACCACTGTCATGCAGTGAAGCATTTTGGGTGCTTGAGTAGGTAGGGAGGCAGGTGGAAATGCAGAGAGGATTCTTTTTTAGGATGTTAGTCTTCATTTTCTGGAAGGCTAAACATTGAAAGCTTAAAAATTGCCTGATTTGGCCATTCAGTGCCAAACAGATGTTAATTCCAAATTTTCTCCATAGCTGACTTGGATCAGTACTCAAAGGGGTTGTCAATAAAATGGGTGACATAGCTGTCCCACCTTTCAGGGTCTCAGGCACCCTTTGAGAAATTAATGAAGGCTTGCACTGAGTTCCCAGGAGTGTGCATCAGATGCTACATGCTGCTCTGGAAGTTTTCCATTCATCTCAGGGACACCTCAAGACCAAAGTGTAGAAGACCATTGCGTGTAGCACACAAACACATCGCAGGCCAGTCACTTCTGTGCCTCTGACACACGCTCTGCTTTCCTCTAGGTCATGTTTGTGTACTAATTGCAGTCTTGGTTAAATCCCAAAACCAAATGGTCATTACAGGAAGGAATGCAGAAAGCACAGGTCACTTGGCACCGAGGAAAACTTAATATGGCCATAAACATTTAATATGGGTATTTAGCACTGTTACTTAATTAGGTTTCACATTACTGTGCACCAGAAGAGCTGTACTGTGCAGCTGGGTGACAGATGGATGGACTAGGAACAGAAAGGGACCATAAGGAGTTCAGCCGGTCTAAATGAGTGTAGCTTTGAAAGGAGACAGACTAGGACTTGAATCTTGGCCCTGTCCCTTAATTATCTTGGCCTCTGAGAACATTACTTTCCTCATCTGAAAAATGGGATCAATACAGGTTCCAGTCATGTGAAGACAATCAAGTAATGCTCATTGAGCACCTTCTGGGTCTCCCCATTATGAAGATAGGTAGACATGCAAGCGCTGACATTATCAGACCTGTGATGTGGTATGTCGATGATCCCAGTCTGGGTGTCTGTCCTGGCCGAGGAACAGCTCTTGTGCAATTCTTTAGGAGGTTTGTTTTTCCTTATACACATTTTCCATGGAAGGTTTGACAATGCTGGTGCAAGGATACAAAGATTTTGTGGCTTTGGAACTGCCTCAGGGCTCTCAGCCATCATGCAGAGACTCAGATGCATGGGGGGAAGCTGCCATCCGCCTCTCCCCTAGCTCAGCTGATCATGAGGCTTCCAGGAGGCAAGATGGGTTTTGGGAGTGGGCCCATCACCTCTGTAGGGCCTCAGAAGAAGCCGGATGAGAATCTCTCACCATAATAGTTGCCATTTTTGTGGTCTGGACCCCACAGCTCATCAGAATCCACACAAGAGAGACGCTGATCTCAAGACCAGCTCAGCAGAGCAGCCAAGTTCAAGCCCAGATGGGTAGCTCTCAGAGATGAAAGTCACCGGGAGTTCCTGGAGATGGAGCTGGGGTCCCCATTCCCCTCTCTGACCCATCTCGGAGGACTGGTGGCCCCGCCATGAATTGCCTCAGGACTCTTGGCCATCATGCAGAGACTCAGACACTGGGGAGAGCTGCCATCCAGCTCTCCCGAGCCGAATGGGTCAGGTACATCAAACTAGTGGAACCAATCATGTTCTAGAATATATTACAATCCACAATGTGTAAGAAAGGAAAGAGAGAGAGGTGAGAGAGAGAAAGCGAGAAAGGAGATAAAGAACCTGCCATGGAGGCAGGCTGGGGGGAAGGGGGAGGGAGGTGGGGACATTGGTGATGGGAGATGGGCATAGGTGGAGGGATGGGTGTTGGAACACTGTAGAACCAAAACTCAAAAATGAACAACTTGTAATCGAATATCTAACGGTGGTGTAATAAAATATTAAAAAAAAGATTTTGTGACTGGGGAGTGTGGCAGTAGATAGCAATGGATGTGCAGATTTATCCCTTATTTCTTTCCTGGAAGTTGCCGTGATCAGACCACATCTTTCTGAAGCAGCAGCTAGCTGTGTTGAAAGGTTCTGTATGACAGGAACTGGTTTCAGTACTGAACCCTGGCCTTGCTATTTTCATGTGTTCAACAATAAAGGTTGGGGTAGAAAGGCACAATTCAGGAAATCCCCAGGTCCAAGACCTTCTTCCTGTTCTGTGGATTCTGATGCAAAGGGTAAAGGAAATTCAGAAGAAAAGTTATTTAAACATCAGATATATCAAAGGATTTTGATATATATTCTGTACATCATGGATAAAGGAGGCTCTCTATGTTGAGAAGAAAGAATGTTTGCTTGTATACCCCCTTTTCATGGAGAGAAAAAACATTCCTTATTGAATCATTTCCCCAGTGAGATCTAAAGTTATTTTTTTCTCTGTGCAGTGTTCATTCATTGTTCATCTGTTTGTCTGTCTGTCCTTCATTGTATCTATGCTTCCACATGTTCATTCATCCAGCTATCCACTCACACATCCATCTACTCACACATCCATCAGCACTTATTTAATCTCTTGCAAGAACAAAATTGTTGTAAGTATGGAGCCAGATTAGGGTAGTGCTTCCTCAATTGTGGTGTCTAACAGGTTCCATTCAGTAACAGGAAAATTCAGTAAGTTGTTTAACTATTAAAGCATCAGTTTATTAGAAAAAGAGACTGGCACTCACCAAAAAAAGAACAAAAAATTACTGGTGCTGACAGGAATGTGGGGTAAAAGGAACTCTCACCTACTGTTAGTGGGAATGTTGACTAACTACTTTCTTGAGAAAACAATGTGAACACTTCTTAAAAATCTAATAATTGAACTTCGATATTACTGAGCAATTCCATTCATTGGCTTCTATATCAAGGTCCCAAAACCTGTTCGAAAAGATATTTGTACTCCTGTGTTCATTGAAGTACTATTCCTAATAGTCAAAAAAATGGAAAATAACCCATGTCCAAGAACAGATGATTGGATGATGTAACCATGATACAAATACATAATAAAATAATACTTGACTATAAGAAAAGATGAAATCATGCAATATACTATTATGTGAATGAATCTGGATAGTATTCTACTGAGTGAAATTAGTTGAAGAAAAGGGCTAGATATGGAATGGTTGTTTCATGTGTGGGATGTAAAGAAACAGAAGGAAATAACAAATGGTTGACAGTGCAGAGTCTGATCACTGGTCTATGGGACTGAGTTTACCACAGTGGAGGACTGTGTGTTGTGAGGAATGGCCTGGAGAAGTGTTTTGTGGGGGATGAACTGAGGAAGGATCACTAAGAAGATGGTGGAGGGAAGCAGACCGTGGTGGAAGGTTTGGTGGTGGAACACTGCATACATGAAACCTTATATTGAATAGTACTGAAGTAATGGCACCTAAAATAAAAACAATAAAGCAGAAATTCTTTTGTGAGGAGCAAATGAAGCAAGATATAAAAAAAATGTTTTGCCTTAGTTTGAATACGTATTAAATCCTCGTAAGAGTGAGCTGCATATGGGGGCTGGAGTGATAGTCCAGCGGGTAGGGCGTTGCCTTGCACGCGGCCGGCCCATGCTGGCCTGGGTTCGATCCCCAGCATCCCATATGGTCCCTCGAGCAACACCAGGAGTAATTCCTGAGCGCAGATCCTGGAGAAACCCCTGAGCATCGCCGGGTGTGGCCCAAAATAGCAAAAAAAAAAAAAAAAAAAGAGTGAGCTGCATAATGTATACTCTAGTAAAGGCTCACTAAATAAAATTGCACTAGTGATCTACTCATGAAGGAAGAAAAAAGCCCTTTTTAATGCTTATATAATGGTGTGCACACAGAATTCAATATAGCTACACAATTCAGGAAGACACCCTATGTGCAGGTGTGCCCAATGTTTCAACACATCTATAAATCAAAGGACACAGATTCTGTGGGAATGATCACGCGAGAACTTTAGAATGTGTTGTCCTTTCTCCCAGCACTCATTCAGTGCCCCATAGGCCTTGGGAGAATATGTGTTATCAATTGAGTATCTTCTATGTACTTTGCAAGATTAATAGTTTTTTATGATGCCCCCATTCATACTTCATTATATAAAGAACTTTTTCTTCTGTACTTGGAAACACCAATGATTATAGCTATTAGAAACTTAAGCTATTAGGTAATAGCTGGGTATTCTTTTCATTAACTTTATTTCCCGATATCCTTTTTTCCTGGCACGGATTTATTCAGACTTTCCACATGCATCTTATAAAGTAATTTTAGAAAGCTCTCAGTATTCAGGCAAATGAGAAAAAGGAGATTTGCTTTCAGGAAGCAAGGGCAAGACTTAAAGGTCTTGATAAGGGATGCTCTGGGAAGAGAATGTGTCGTCAGTCAGAAATGGATTTGTCCTGGTGTAAGTGTGGCTGGAGAGTAGATTCTGACTCTAGCCTCAAATGTCTGCCATTTATTCTTACCAGCTTGGTTCCGACAGATATTTGATCTCAAGTGCCTTTCCAGTAAATCCTATATAGAGAATTATTTAATAATGGCTAGAAGCACAGACAAAAAGATGATATAGAAAATAAAGCAAACTTAGAGAAAAGCGTAATCCTGGTACTTGGCGCCCCAGACCTGCAGGAGAAGTAGATAATGGCGCTTTGAGCCCAAACTGTGGGAGAAAGGGATTAGAAAAAACAATCCAGGGAAATGGACCACCCAGGCAGAGATGTGTTCATTCTTGTTTTGCAATTTAAAGTGTAATGGAAATCCAAATTAATTTCTCAGGAGACTGTCAACTCCTTTATGCAAAGAAACAAGCAGTGGGTCAGATGTGTCCTTTAAAACCCAATAGCAATGCCTTGATTCTGCACGGAGGCTGGCAGCTTGGGAGTGTCCCTCCCGGCGTTCCCAGTGTGCAGACAAGAGGCAGAGCCCACAGAGGAAGCCTGGGAGTGGCATCTAGCCGAGTCTCTCTGCCAAGCCTCACTGATCAAAGAAAATAATCGATGTCCTTTTAGGCCATTGATAAAATGGAAAAGGGCCAGAATTCAGGCCAAGGCAAAGATGGTTGTGTTGGAATGAGTTTCACTGGTAACTTAAGGAAAAGCAATTTCTCTGATATCCAGCATGCAAGTAAGATGGACATTGAGAATATGCTCAGAGTCATATACAAGAAAGCTTCCAAGGACTGTTTCTAATAGCCAAAACATTGGATCAACTTAAATGTCCATCAAGAAAAGACCGGATAGGGCTAGAGAGACAGTACAGTGTCTAAGGTGCTTGCTTAGCATTTAATTCTCTCGGGTTCCATCTCCAGAATCACATGTGGCACCTGAGCACCACCAAAAGTGATTCCTGATTTTAGAGCCAGAAATAAAGGTGTCAGCCCTGAGCACAACCAGATGTGGTTACAAAAAGAAACAAACAAAAACCCAAAAAGCTAAAAAGCTCAATAAATGCACAAAAGTAATAAAAAGCCAAGTTTAGTTTAGTGGATAGTATGTTGAAGGGAGATGCAGTTAGCAAGAGGGATCCAAAAAATCGCAGCTGTATTGTTCTCTTGAAAGGGTGCGGTCATTCCACAAGAGAGTTGTGATGTGCTACTAACTTTGCTTTCTGAGTCTGAAATAATTCACATAACGTCATATCTCATTCCGTACACACTGATGATACAGAGAACTAAGAGGAAAACTTTGCTCCAGGTAGAAAATGTGTAACAGGATGTTTGTTCTAAGAGAGAAAAAGCAATGTAGTGCTCCGCAATAGTAGGTGCATATTTTAATATATACTTGCTTAATTAAGGCCGGGAAGAAAGAAAACAGACCCAGAAAACAACAAAGAAGGTGAAGAAGATGAGAGGGGTCTGGAAAGAAGAAAGCTTGAAGTTAGTGATGTGTGGGGTATAAATCAAGGAAGATGGGTATGGTGCGGTAGATGCTGGCAGGTGGACAGAGTGTCCACTGGCTCAGCTCCCAGGGTAAAGGAGTTTCTACTATGAAGGAATTCTTGCCTCCAGGTTCACCCTCTAGGTACAGCACACCTTCAGTGGTTTGTCACAGTAGTGTTTTGGCATAGAGAGAGGAAGAAAGAAACAGTTTGAATTTGGCCCTGGAGAAAGTAATAAACGTTAATGGCTATCATGATGAATGGCCTGTTATGTATTAATGACGGGCACAGGATGAATTTTTCCAAGTCTCCCCATCCATCCTCATTACTATTACTATTATTATTATTGTTTATTTGCTTGAATGATTTATACTTCTGAACTCTGAGAGCACAAGATGGGATTTTAGAGTTTGCAGGCAGAAAAGGTTTATGTATGTATGTATTTATGTATGTATATATGTATTCATTCATTCGTTCATTTATCTATCTATCTATCTATCTATTTATTTATTTATGTTCTTTATCTATCTATTTATTTATCTATCTGTTAATTTGTTCATTCATTCGCTTATCTATCTATCTATCTATCTATCTATCTATCTATCTATCTATCTATCTATCTATCTATCTATCTATCTATCTATCTATCTATCTATCTATCTATCTATCTATCTATCTATCTATCTATCTATCTATCTATCTATCTATCTATCTATCTATCTATCTATCTATCTATCTATCTATCTATCTATCTATCTATCTATCTATCTACCTACCTACCTACCTACCTACCTACCTACCTACCTACCTACCTACCTACCTATCTATCTATCTATCTATCTATCTATCTATCTATCTATCTATCTATCTATCTATCTATCTATCTATCTATCTATCTATCTATCTATCTATCTATCTATCTACCTACCTAACCAATTTAAATCTGGTTACTCAACAATGCTGAACTTTCTGAGCTCCTTCTAAAGTTGCTTGCTGGTTGCTCCAAACAGGCGAATGTAACAGACAAATTCATTTTTATCTGCTCACTGAGGGCTTTGTAATGACCATCGAGTTGTTGTTTAACCATTTGAGCCGACCTTTACCGAACAATGTTGAATTAATCAGGCGGAACAGAGAGCCCCCTTGTGCCTCTCTGCTCTCCTCACCCTTTGTCGGGGCCCAGAGAGCCCTGGCTTAGGGCTCAGAGCATGCTGGGGCTCATGAGGTCTCTGCCTGTGCTGACTTTTTGTTTCTTTATTTAATTTAAAGATTCGTCCTATTTGTCTTCTCCCTGGCTCAGACTATTAAAGGGAGTTTCGAGGAAGGAAATGCAAAGTAGCAAGAGCTAGTTCTGCTTGCTAATGGCCTCTGGACCTTTTGCTTTCTATGTTAAAAGACTGGGGGAAACAAGGTTCTGTCTGTCTCCCTGGTGACATTATGTCGCTTTGCATCCTATGTTAGTTGGAGGATGAAGTGAATCAGATCTGTTTTCATCCCCTCTTACTCTGGCTTTTCGTTCCCTCCACACACCAGGGCACCCTCGGCAGGGTTTTTTTTATTTGTTTTTGTATGGCCTGCTGCAATGCAAGACTATTTCAGAAGGTCGGTATTGGATAGGTGTGTGTGTGTGTGGGGGGGAGCATTTGGTATAAGTATGGTGACCACATCATGTAATCATGTTTCTGGAATTTTTCACGATGGTCTTTCATTCATTGTTGTTTGAGGCCTTTCAGTAAGAGTCATCTATTGTGGGTCTCAAGACAGGGTCGGGCACAAGCACGTATTTGTGTGTGAGTTGGGGGTTTATTTGCATGAAGTCTTTTTTAAGGATATTGTGGCTTCAGAGTATGGGGTTTTGTGAGTATTAGGGAAGTACCTAGCTCTCTGAGTGAACTGAGAGTGACCTCCCTGCTTCATCACTTCGTTGTCCACCACCTGAAACCCAACAGGATCGCCGGGGTTGTGGGGGGGAGACATGAGGACCAACCTCTTCAGAATTCTCTTTTTTTCTCTTCCTTCTTTCTCCCTCCATAGGGAAACTTCTCTGGCCTCATCCTTGCACTTGGTCCTGGCTTCACACAGTCACAGCCTCACGGTTCTGCTGCCTGTCTGGCTTCTTGGACTGGGGCTTCACCTGTACTATTCACCTGGTTTAGATTAGGCGGGGAAGAGCCATAAAAAAGCGAATGAAAGGAAAATCACATGCAAGGTAAGGATGGCTAGAGAATAGTGGCTTCACTGTTCTTTATACTTCTTCAAAAAATACTTTTTTTTAAATATGCTGAAGAGGCCTTACTTAAAAAACCAGAAAAGTAAGATTCTTCTCTTTCAGCAGTCAGACTTTTTACTTTTTGTAAGGTGCCACAGCTAGCACTCTTCTGGGCCTACTGAGGCCCCACATAGGGAGGTGGTAGGGTTTGGTGTCCAATGAGGAGGCTGAAACTCAGGCCTGGGACATGCAAGGTTGAGGCAAGTGTTTAACCACCAGAGCTCTCCTCAGTCCTCGTGGAACTCTAGGGATGAGTGAAAATTCACTCATGCTCTCATTCACTCATGCAGAACAGTTTCAATGTTGAAGGCGATTGCAGTATTGCCTCAGCTTCTGACACAAAGGAACAACTGATTCATCCTTGACCTTGCCCACAACTAGGCCACCCTGCTGTGGGGGCAGCCACATGATACCAGCGCCGAGAATGGATTCTCCTGTGGGCTGTTCCCTTTCGAAGGTGGATTTGAGCTGTGTCATGTTAATGAAGCAGAAACCTCAGTGGACCTGGAATAGTGGCTAGTGGGTCAGCAGTGGCAAAGTATATACTCAGGCACTCAGCTTGATCTAGGGTATGTCTTCTCTGGCAGACAGCTCTGAGCCCTGGCCAGGCCCTGCGCTGGGTGCCAGGGGGAGTCAACGGTGCCGAGGCGAGATTCCTGCCCTCAAGCAGGCACCTGTGCCTAGAAGCTACTCTGCCTCACAAGGCAGTATTTGTACTTGATATAGAGAGAAGAACAAATGGGCTGATGGTGTTCCTAGGAGACCAGAAAGAGGAAAGACGATGGAAAAATGTGGTGCCTGGAGAGATTTGGAGTGTTTCCAATGGGGAGGAGAACACTTTTGGGGACAGAAGTAGCTTCCCAGACAGGCACAGTGGTGGGAGTAGGGCTTGCCTGTGTATTTAGTTGGAGAGGTGGCAGGGACATGAGTGATGCTTGGGAATGTGAAGGAAATAAGCAGTCTGGAATGGACGGTGCTAAGTTAGGAGATGGGAAAGCTGGACTTGAGAGTGGGGAATGAGCTGTGAGAACATAACAAAGGTGCAATCTGAGCTGGGGAGTTGTTACAGAGTTCTTGGGGCCAAGGAGGTGAATGTACCTTGTCTTGGTTCACAGCTTCTTTCTGTAGATTGGAATTTGGCATGAAAATAATTAAGAACATGAATTCTGGGCCAGAGAACTGGTTCAGGGATTAGCATGTTGCTTGATTGCAGCCAACCCAAGTTCAATTACTAGCAATGGATATGGCTCCTTGAGTACCACCAGGAGTGATCCTTGAGCATGGAGCCAAGACAAAGCCCTGAGCACCTCTTCATGTGGCGCCATATCCTGCCCTTCCCAGTGTCCCTTTTAAAGAAGAATGGAGACTCTGTAGGAAACTGACTTTATTTCTAGGATTCAAATTATGTTACATTTTGAGACTCTGTCCATCTGCAAAGTGGGGATGATAGTACCTTGTCATGGAACTGCTCTGAGGATAAAGAAGATAATAAGTGAAGTATTTGCTTGCAATGAGTGATAGATTGCATGAGCGTAATCAATTGTTGTTAGAGGCTAGGTAGGTCATTTGAGGATCAGGGGTCATGCCACAAATATGCAAGGACTTGAGTTTGATCCCAACACCCCACAGTTCCCTTGAGTGCTGCAGAGTGTGGCTCTAGAGGAAGCCCTGAGCACTGCTAGGTGTTGCCATAGTGGCCCCGAATGCCATTGGGCCTGAGCATGGAACTGTCCAGCCCAGCTGGTTGAGTGTGGCTGGGAGTTGTCCCTGACAATGTGAGCACCCAAGTGAAAATAGTGGTTTTATGCACATTAGCATTGAGACTCATTTCATCAGTCTGATAAAAATGGCGGTAAGTTTGGAAAACTATTAAAACCAACTGGAAATCATCCCATTAGCAGTGTGATCTTGCCATTCCTTGAGACAGATCTTTGCTACAAAGTTCCACTCTGGTCTCCTCATTTGACTCCACTGACACTTTTTGAAAAAAAATTTTTAATTATTTATTTAATTGTTTTTTAAACAATTACAAAAATGTTCATGTTTGGGTTTCGCCATACAGTGTTCCAGCACCTATCCCTCCACCAGTGCCCATTTCCCACAACCACTGTCCCCGACTCCCTCCCCCTCCCCTAGCCTGTCTCCGTGGCAGGTTCTCCATCTCTTTTCTCTCTTTCTCTTTCTCTCTATTTCTCTCTTCCCTCCCTTACATATTGTGGATTCTAATACATATACTTAGAGGTTATCATGTGCATCTTATTTATTTATCTAATTAATTTTTAATTATACCAGTGTGAGACATACAATTACAAAGATGTTCATAATTGGTTCTTGGTAATACAGTATTCCAGCACCCATCCCTCCAGCAGTGCCCCATTTCTACCAACAAAGTACCCCCCCCTCCCGCCCACCCCCAGGCTGCCTCAATAGCAGGTAGCCCCGTTTCCTCTCTTTCTCTTGCTGTCTTTCTCTGTCTCTGCATCTCTCTCCCTCTTCTTTTTACACATTGTGACTAGCCCTGCAGATATTTAGAGTTTATCACTTAAGTCTCTTTGTGTATATTCAATGGTGAGTTTTTCCCACACTTAGTAAAACACTGGTATCTATTTATATCCTATTAATGAATGCATTCATTCTATATCTGTCCTTTTCCTTCTGACTAATTTCACTCAGCATGATAGTCTCCATGTCCATCCATTTGCAGGTAAATTTCAAAATTTCATCTTTTCTGGCAGCTGCATAGTATTCCATAGTGTAGATGTACTACAGTTTCTTTAGCCAGTCCTCTGTCCTTGGGTATTTAGCTTATTTCCAGATTCTAGCTATTGTGAATAGTCCAGAGATGAATAAAGAATTTCAGATAGTGTTTCTGCTATGTGTTTTTTGGTCTCTCGGGTATATTCCCAGGAGTGCTCTTGTTGGATCAAATGGGAGCTCAATATCTAGTTTTTGGAGGAATACCCATATTGTTTTCCAAAAGGGCTGGACCAGTCGGCACTCCCACCAACAGTGGATCAGAGTCCCTTTTTCCCCACATCCACGCCAGCACCGGTTGTTCTTACTGTTTTGGATGTGTGCCAGTCTCTGTGGTGTGAGATGGTACCTCATTGTTGTTTTGATTTGCATCTCCCTGATGATTAAAGATGAAGAGCACTTTTTCATATGCCTTTTGGCCATTCGAATTTCTTCTTTTTTGGAAGCTTCTGCTCATTTCTTCTCCCCATTTATTGATGGGGTTGGCTGTTTTTTCTTGTGGAGTGCTACCAGTGCCTGATATATCCTGGATATTAACCCCTTGTAGATGGGTATTGGGTGAATATCCTTTCTCACTCTGTGGATTGTCTTTGTATCTTGGTTACCATTTCTTTTGAGGTGCAGAAGCTTTTCAATTTTATATAATCCCATTTGTTTATCTTTGCTTCCATTTGCTTGGTCAGTGGTGTGTCATCTTTAAAGATACGTTTAGTTTTGATGTCGTAGAGCGTTTCTCCTATGTTTTCTTCGATGTACCTTATAGATTCATATCTGATGTTGAGGTCTAGAATCCATTTTGATCTGACTTTTGTGCATGATGTTAGAAGGAGGTCTAAGTTCATTTTTTTTACACGTAGCTGCCCAGTTTTCCCAGCACCATTTGTTGAAGAGGCTTTCTTTGCTCCACTTAATATTTTTTGCTCCTTTATCGAAGATTAAGTGGTTGTATATTTGAGAGTGTGTTTCAGGATACTCAGTTCTATTCCATAGGTCTACGGGTCTGTCTCTATACCAATACCACACTGTCTTAATTACAACTGCTCTGTAGTAGAGCTTGAGGTTGGGGAAAGTGATACCTCCCATCTTCTTTTCCCCAAGGATTGCTTTGGCTATTCGTGGGGTTTTATTATTCTATACAAATTTCAGGAGTGTTTGTTCAATTTCTTTGAAGAACATCATGGGTATCTTTATGGGGACCGCATTGAATCTGTATAAAGCTCTAGGGAGTATTACCATTTTGATAATGTTAATCCTTCCAATCCATGAGCAGGGAATGTATCTCCATTTCCTCAGGTCTTCTTTTATTTCCTGAAGTAACGTTTTGTAGTTTTCTTTGTAGATATCCTTTACATTCTTTGTCAAATTGATTCCTAAGTATTTGATTTTCTGTGGTGCAATTGTGAATGGGATAGTTTCTTTAATGTCCCTTTCTTCTCTTTCGCTGTTGCATATAGGAAGGCCATTGACTTTTTGGGTATTGATTTTGTACCCTGCTACTCTACTATAGGAATGTATTATTGTTATTATTATTTTTTTGCTTTTTTGGGTCACACCTGGCAATGCTCAGGGGTTTCTCCTGGCTTTGCACTCAGGAATCACTCCTAGCGGTGCTCAGGGGACCATATGGGATGCCGGGGATCGAACCCGGGCCGACACAGGCCGGCCACGTGCAAGGCAAATGCCCTACCCGCTGGGCTATCGCTCCGGCCCCAGGAATGTATTATTTCTAGGAGCCTTTTGGTAGAGAGTTTCGGGTTTTCCAGGTATAATATCATGTCATCTGCAAATAGTGACAACTTGGCTTCTTCCCTTCCTATCCGGATGCCCTTAATGTCTTTTTTCTTCCCTGATTACTATGGCAAGTACTTCCAGTACTATATTGAATAGAAGTGGTGTGAATGGGCAGCCTTGTCTTGTCCCTGATCTTTAGGGGGAGGTGCAGAAGCTTTTCAATTTTATATAATCCCATTTGTTTATCTTTGCTTCCATTTGTTTGGTCAGTGGTGTGTCATCTTTAACGATACTTTTCATTTCGATGTCGTTGAGCGTTTCTCCTATGTTTTCTTTGATGTACCTTAGAGATTCATGTCTGATATTGAGATCTATAATCCATTTTGATCTGACTTTTGTGCGTGGCATTAGAAGGAGGTCTAAGTTCATTTTTTTTACACGTAGCTGCCCAGTTTTCCCAGCACCATTTGTTGAAGAGGCTTTCTTTGCTCCACTTAATATTTTTTGCTCCTTTATCGAAGATTAAGTAGTTGTATATTTGAGAGTATGTTTCAGGATATCCAGTTCTATTCCATAGGTATACAGGCCTGTCTGTATACCAATACCACACTGTCTTAATTACAACTGCTCTGTAGTAGAGCTTGAAGTTGGGGAAAGTGATACCTCCCATCTTCTTTTCCCCAAGGATTGCTTTAGCTATTCATGGGGTTTTATTATTCCATACAAATTTCAGGAGTGTTCAATTTCATTGAGGAACATCATGGGTATCTTTATAGGGACCACATAGAATCTGTATAAAGCTCTAGGGAGTATTACCATTTTGATAATGTTAATCCTTCCAATCCATGAGCAGAGAATGTGTCTCCATTTCCTGAGGTCTTCTTTTATTTCCTGAAGTAACGTTTTGTAGTTTTCTTTGTAGATATCCTTTACATTCTTTGTCAAACTGATTCCTAGGTATTTGATTTTCTGCAGCGCAATTGTGAATGGGATAGTTTCTTTAATGTCCCTTTCTTCTCTTTTGTTGTTTGCATATAGGAAGGCCATTGATTTTTTGGGTATTGATTTTGTACCCTGCCATTCTACTATAGGAATGTATTATTTCTAGGAGCCTCTTGGTAGAGATGTTTGGGTTTTCCAGGTATAATATCATGTAATCTGCAAATAGTGATAACTTGGCTTCTTCCCTTCCTATCTGGATGCCCTTAATGTCTTTTTTCTTCCCTGATTGCTATGGCAAGTACTTCCAGTACTATATTGAATAGAAGCGGTGAGAGTGGGCAGCCTTGTCTTGTCCCTGATCTTAAGGGGAAGAGTTTCAGTTTTTCCCCATTGAGAATGATGCTCGCTGTGGGCTTTTTAGTAGATGGCATGGATTATATTGAGGAAGGTTCCTTTGATCCTCATTTTATGGAGAGCTTTTATCATGAACGGGTGTTGAATCTTGTCAAATGCCTTCTCTACATCTATTGATATGAACATATGGTTTTTATTTTTCTTTTTGTTGATATGATGTATTGTGTTGATTGTCTTGCGGACGTTGAACCATCCTTGCATTCCCGGATGAACCCCACTTGGTTAATCTTTTTGATGACTCTTTGGATTCTATTTGCTAGTATTTTGTTGAAGATCTTAGCATCTGTGTTCATCAGGGAGATTGGTCTGTAGTTTTCCTTTTTTTGTGACAGCTCTGTCTGCTTTGGGTATCAGGGTGATATGTGCCTCGTAAAAGCTATTTGGGAGTGTTTCTGTTTCTTCAATTTGCCGGAAGAGCTTGAAAAGAATTGGGAGTAGGTCCTCTTTAAAGGTTTGGTAGAATTCACTGGTGAATCCATCTGGACCTGGGCTTTTGTGTTTGGGGAGACTTTTGATTACCGATTCCATCTCCTCGATGGAGATAGGTTTGTTGAGGTATTCCAAATCTTTTGTTGCAGACTTGGGAGGCTATAGGATTTCAGGAATTTTGCCATTTCTTCTAGGTTCTCTTGTTTTGTGGCATATAGACTCTCATAGTAATCTCTGATGATCTTTTTTTTTTTTTTGGGTTTCTTTTTTTTTTAAATTTTTTTATTATACCACCGTGAAACATACAATTACAAAGGTGTTCATAATTGGTTCTTGGTAATACAGTATTCCAGCACCCATCCCTCCACCAGTGCCCCATTTCCACCACTAATGTACCCCTCCCCTCCCCCCCCCCCCCCCCCCCCCCAGGCCGCCTTAATAGCAGGTACCCCAGTTTCCTCTCTTTCTCTCTCTATCTCTCTCTCTGTCTCTGCATCTCTCTCCCTCTTATTTTACACATTGTGGCTAGCCCTGCAGATATTTAGAGTTTATCACTTAAGTCTCTTTGTGTATATTCAGTGGTGAGTTTTAATCTGCCATTACCATTTCCCATATTTAGTAAAATACTGGTATCTATTTATATCTGATGATCTTTTGAATTTCTGTGATTTCTGTTGTGATGTCCCTGTTTTCATTTCTGATTCTATTTATTTGGGTTCTCTCTTTTCCTTTTATTACAAGTCTTGCAAGTGGTTTGTAAATCTTGTTTATTTTTTCAAAGAACCAGCTTTTGGTTTCATTGATCTTCTGGATTGTTTTTTGACATTCCATCTCATTGATTTCTGCTCTAAGTTTTAATATTTCTTTCTGCTTGGGTTGGGCTCCTTTTGTTGATCACTCTCTAATTCTTATGTTGTGAAGTCAGACTGTTTATGATGACCTTTTCTTCTTTTCTGATGAATGTTTGAAGAGCTATGAACTTTCCTCTTAACACTGCTTTCGCTGTATCCCACAAGTTCTGGTAATTCGTGTCTTCAGTCTCATTTGTTTCCAGGAATCTTTGGATTTCCTCTTTGATTTCTTTTTATGACTTGCTGATTGTTCAGCAGTGAGCTGTTTAGTTTCCAGGTACTTGATATTGGTCTCCGTTTTTGTGTACAATTAACTTGTATTTTCAGTGCATCATGGTCTGAAAAAATAGTTGGCACAATTTCTATCTTCTTAATTTTATGGAGGTATGGTTTATGGCTCAGCATGTGATCTATTTTGGAGTATGTTTCATTTGCACTGGAGAAGAAAGTGTATTCAGATTTTTTGGGATGAAATACCCTGTATATGTCTATCAGCCCTCTTTCTTCCATCTCTTCTTTTTAGGGCCAGTATTTCCTTGGTAAGTTTCAATCTTGTTGATCTATCCAGGATTGATAGAGCAGTGTTGAAGTCTCCAACTACAATTGTGTTGCTGTCAATGTCTTCTGTGAAGTCTATTAGTAGTTGTTTTAGGTATTTTGCTGGCCCCTTGTTGCATGCATATATGTTTAATAGCATGATTTCTTCTTGATATATGTATCCCTTGACTATTAAGAAGTGACCTTCACTGTCCCTTCTGACCTTCTTCAGCCTGAAGTCTATATTGTTGGATACCAGTATGGCTACCCCAGCCTTTTTGGATGGGTTGTTTGAGTGAAGGATTGTTTTCCAGCCTTTTTATTTTGAGCCGTCTTTACTCTGATTGTTCAGGTGTGTTTCTTGAAGGCAGCAGAATGTCAGATTCAATTTTTTGATCCATTTTGCCACTCTGTGTCTCTTAACTGGTGCATTTAGACCATTGACATTGAGAAAGATTATTGTCATGGGATTTTGTGCCATCTTTCTGTATAGGTTGGTTGTTCTTTTGGGTTTTGTCTCGTCTTAGAGTAGATCTTTCAGTCCTTCTTTTAAGGTTGGTTTTGAGTTTACAAAGTTCCTAAGCTGTTGTTTATCCAAGAAGTTGTATATCTGTCCTTCAAATCTGAGTGGGAGTGTAGCCGGATAAAGAATTATTGCTGAGGCATTCATTTCATTGAGTTTTTTTTTACTATATCCCACCACTGCCTTTGGGCTTCTGAGAAGTCTGCTGAAAGTCGAATGGTTGCTCCTTTGTATACAATTTCCTTCTTTGATCTTGCTGCCTGAAGAATTATGTCTCTGTCTATGGCATCCATTACTTTGACTGGGATGTGTCTTGGGGTCTTTCTATTGGGGTCTCTTCTTGCTGGTACGCGTCAGGCTTCTTGGATCTGGATGCCTTCGTCCTTTAACTCAGGGAACTTTTCAGTCAGGATGTTTTTAACTCTTTTAATTTCCTTGGGGTTACTTTCCTGTCCCTCTGGGACTCTGATGATTCTTATATTGTTCTGCCTGACTTCATCCCATTATTCTCTGTTCCGTTGCTGATCCATTTTTCGGTCTTTTTCCATCTTATGTAGTTCTCTGAGTGCTTTCTGCAGCTCTTCTTCAGTCTCACTAATTCTCTCTTCTGCTGCTGTCATCCTATTGTTGAGAGCCACTATTGTGTTTTTCATTTCATCTACTGAGTTTTTAAACGATGATATTTCTATTTGCATGGTTCTCATTTCTGCTCTCATTTCCTCCCGTAATTTATTGACTGCCCTTTCAGCTGCTTCGTTTATGTTCTCTTGTATTTTATTGGACATCTTCTCCATTTTTTTTGTTGAGCTTGTTAAACATCCTACCAATTTCTTCTCTAAATTCATTGTCAGAGAGATTATGCACATCTGCATTCTTTTTTGAGTCTTCAGGGTTGATTTCTTCACCTTTTCTTCGAACTGGTGATCTGCGTTGTTTCCCCATGGTGTTGCGGTGTTCAGGGATAGATTCCTCTAGCGTACTGTTTCCTTTTCTTGTAGATATTACCTTCCCTTGGTGTTGAATTTCCTAGTTTTTGTATTAATAAGTGGCCACATTAGCGGTTGCCCGCCTGACCTGCCGCACACCCCCAGGTAGAATACCTGAGGCAGAGACAGGCTGGTGTGAGAGTTCAAAATGTCCGTTTACTTCCGCTTCTGCTCCGACTTCTGGGGGTTGTAGTTCTACCTTTTGCCTAGGCCTGGGGCTCTACCATGACCCCAGGCGCCCACCTGGCCAGCCGCACCCCCAGGGAGAATACCTGAGGCAGAGACAGGCCGGTGTGGGAGTTCAAAATGTCCAGTGACACTTTTATGAAATATTTAAGTTGGCAGATTACATATATATATGTACATGTAATCATATATATGTATGTAGTATATATATATTCATTCATTCTTTCGCTTGTTCCTTTATTTATTTGTCTGTTTGTTTATTTATTTATCTATTTATCTATCTATTTATCTATTCATTCATTTGTTTATTTATTTGTTTATTTATTTATTTATGCTTTTTTTTCGTCACACGCGGCAATGCTCAGGAATTGCTCCTGGTGGTGCTCCAGGGGACCATATGGGATGCTGGGCATTAAACCCAGGTTGGCTGTGTGCAAGGCAAATGCCCTGTGCTATCACTCTGGCCCCCAAGGCAAATGCCCTGTGCTATCACTCTGGCCCCTTACTCACCTATATGCTATGTTTATCATTCACCTAAATTTGGGGGAGATTAATTTGTTTATTTTTATTGCAAAATTCATGCCAAGATAGAAACACAATGACATTTAGTTACAACACCCTTCCCTTAGCGTTTGAGGTGGTTATCAGTCAGAGAGTCTCTGGGAAATAAAGCGTGCTATGGGAGTGACACAGGGCAGGCTGTTTTACATGACAAAGAAAATAGAGAAGCATTTGAAGGGACAATAACATGCATTTTTTTCTGGGACAAATTTAAGATATAGTCCTTGAAGATCAGGAATGATCATGGTTACTCAGACAATTTGACAAGCAAACCAAATCCCTTGTGCTCTTTAGAACATCAGTTGGGATGCTTCAGCTTAAATTGTCCCTAGCTAAAAATGTCACCTTTGGGAAGGATACTATTTCTGTACCATTATCCGTGGACTTCTTAGTGAAGAATTATATCCTGAGCCCAAGGACAACATCCCCAAACTCAGCTGACACTTGAATATGCCAAATTGACGTGATTAGTTACGTGACTCTTTTTAATTAATGCAACAGGGAGCTGAGAAGGTCCTCTCAGGGGGATATGAGTCACGGTGAGTCAGGTGTACCCAAAGGCCGCTGCACAGCTCTTCACCCAAGTCCAGCTGCACTTTTCCGTAGATGGGAAGAAAGGAAAGGCTCTAAATATCATACTCCTGAGGGATGCTGAGAAACACCAGCTGCCATTGTGGTGGCTGTCTCAGGGCCCATACGTACCAGCTCACCAGACAGTGCCATGGGATCTGGGGCTTTTACTCAGCCTGTGTGTGACAGAGAAAAAAAGTCGAGAGAGGGGCCTAGAAGGGAAGGAGGAGGACACAGCCTTTTTGCCTCTCACTATTTTGCTCAGGGCTGAGCCTAAACTTAGATGTCTCCAGGTCACAGGTCCTTCCCACACACTGTGGCTCATTCCTTCCTTAGACGGGGAGCAGAGTTACAAACCCAAACTCCTCAAAGTAAAATCCCGTGCCCCTTCCCTCCTCTCGACTACCAGTCCTTGCAGGGAGAAAGAACTGCTCAGCACCCACCATTTGGATAAAGAATGACTCCCTCCCTCCTTTGCTCCAGAAACAGGTTGTGTGCCAAGTCCAGCCCTTTGCATTTGGGCCCAAAGCTCTGTAATATCTGCTGCTCTCCCTGCTTTGTATCCATTTCCTCTTCTTCCAGAAATAGCATGTGAGTTTCCTTTGGGTTAGCATCCCTCTCTGAGATGGTGCTTGCAGACCAGATGGGCTGATTATAACTCAGGAATCTCTGTGTGTGTGTGTGTGTGAGAGAGAGAGAGAGAGTGAGGAAGAGAGAGAGACAGAGAGAGACAGAGAGAGATAAAGATAGAGACAGAGACTGAGATAGAGGGAGTGACAGAAGGGAGACATACAGAATCAGAGACAGAGAGTATGGTCTGGTCCCACATTACAGACAGGAATCTATCAAGTTCAACTTATAAATTGACAGGTAATAGCTGAGCTCTGGTTTTTTTTTCTTGTTTGATTTTTTTGTTTGATTTTTTTGGGTCACACCCAGCAATGCTCAGGGTTACTCCTGGCTCTGCACTCAGGAATTAATCCTGGCATTGTTCGGGGGACCATATGGGCATATGATATGCCAGGAATTACTCCTGGTATTGTTTAGGGAACCATATGGGCATATGGGATGACGGGGACCGAACTCCGGGTTGGCTGCGTGAAAGGCAGATGCCCTAGCCACTGTGCTATCTCTCTGGCCCCATGAGCTCTGGGTTTTTAATGCCACTCTTGGCAAAGCCATTCTCCTGGGGTCCTTAACTTGATATCTTGGAGCTACTACTATAAAACTAAAGAATATCTGGAAAAGCTTGGTCAGAGGAAAAAGTAAAGCTAAGAGATAGGGGGAAACCGATTTCTAAAGGCTATAGCTGACTAGCTGGAACCAACTGTGCCCCTAATACATAATAAGGGAGGATTTCCCCCCTTTAATTACATGATACAAAGAAATGAGCTATTTTTGTTTGGGTCATTTTGAGCAGGTTGAATATCAATTACTTATTGCCTAAGTAATCTTGGATAATAAAGGTTACATTATGGACCATCAAAAATTTGCACTATTGGGTCGGAGCGATAGCCCAGCGGGTAGGGCGTTTGCCTTGCACGCGGCCGGCCTGCGCTGGCCCGGGTTCAATCCCCGGCATCCCATATGGTCCCCCGAGCACCGCCAGGAGTAATTCCTGAGTGCAGAGCCAGGAGTAACCCCTGAGCATTGCCGGGTGTGACCCAAAAAAGCAAAAAAAAAAAAAAAAAAAAAAATTTGCACTATTAAATTGGAGTTGTTTCTCTTCTTCATGACTGTGCTTCACATATCATGTCAGGTATACATGCAACTGCCACATGTCAGGGACCACAGCAGTCTTGGGGGAGCAGAGACGGGGCACTTCTGCTCTCCGCCACTCCCAGTGCCACTCATGTCTGTTGTGCCACACTCAGGAGCTATTGTGGCTACACCCAGTGATGCTATGGGGTTCTACAGTGCCAGGGAGCCAATTCCGGGCCTTGCATGTACTGGTAAAACTCAAGTGTTTTACCACTTGAGTTATTTGCTTGGTCCCTGGAGAGTCTTCACCCAGGTACCTCCAAGATCGCCTCAGGTAACTCCTACTTTTTCCTGTTTGAATTTGCAATGCCAAAATAAAAAGAGTTTCAACACAATATTTTCAAACAATATTAGACCTCTGGACTATGTAAATACATGATGAAATTATGGGAGTTCAAGTGTATCCTGAGTGGTGCTTTTTAGGGATCTGAAAAGTTTCAGAAGAATATTCCAAAATTCTGAAGTCTCGATGGTTGTGTGTGCACGAACTCCAGTGTGTGTGTTCTCCAACAACTCATTTCAGAGGAGCGATTCAGAGAGTCTAAAAGGCTTGGCTAAGGTCACTTAGCCAATATAAGTGCAGACAGTGGTCACTAGCACCTAGGAGAGAGAGGACCTGCTGAATACTTTAGAGGCCAAGGACTAGACCCTTTATCCAGTCCAGTAGATTTTTTGGTTGCAAATCACAGATCCCAACAGAAATCAGAAAAACAGGGACTTTAGTCCCCCATCCATGGCTGAAAAGTCCCAGAGTGTGGTCTCCATCTTTAGTAGTTCACAACTACATCATCACGGGAAGTAATTTTCTGGTTAGGGCAGGGTGGGGGATTAAATCCCTCATATATTCAAGACAAGCACTGAGTTCCTTCCCGGCCCAGCGTCTTCTCCAGCTCACTGTATGCATGGGACTCTGCTTTTTTCACTGCAGGCTTGACTTCTCCAGAGGAGTCTATCCATTTAGTAGTTTCTCATAGCAGCAGACTTTAACTGATCAGATTAGTAATTCCTGTTGTAAAAGATCTTCTGTTTCCTACTAACTCACTAGAACAGCAGGCAGCATGTGTTTGTACTTGGAGAGGGGCACTCCTAGATTATGTAGTCAGTGGTTGAAAAGGTTGCTAACATCATGAAGTCATTCTAGACATACGAGCTGGGGTTTGGGGTGGGGACTGAGCACGCAAAGCCACTGAAGGGGCACCAAGTGGAATATATCTAGTAACAGTGAACTTGCTGCTGCTAATGGAAGATTAAGAAAATTTTTTTCAGGAGTAGTAGCTGAGTCTACTCCTTCCTTGAACAAGAGAGATGGTCTGAAGGAAGCCAGATTTTTATTTTGGGAGCTTTCTGGGGCCTTGTAATGGTATCTGGCCATCTGGCCTGTCACACTTTCAACCTATCAATGCAACCTCTGCAGTTTTGCTCCACTGACAGATGGGGTTTCAGAGAAGGGGTAGCAATTTTGTCATTTCTAATGGCCGGGCCCTTGATAAATTGCCTAATTTCGGCCAAACTACTCCATTTTTTCTGACCGTGATAGGGCAATAAGCCAAGCATATCTCAGACAAATATCTGTATTGTTTGTGGTGTGATTGTGACTTCCTGTCTTCCAATTTAGTTTTCTGCCTGGCTTTTCACTGTCTGGGTCATTTGATATTACATCTGGTGCTTCCTGTTTTTAAAGTCTCTGGTTCTAGTCATCGGACTGTAGAAACCAGAGGTCAAACTTCTTTGTACGTGAGACTTTAGTCACTTGTTTTGGTATACTAATTAAGATTTGCGTAAGGAAAGCTGTCAGGTGTCTACTGGGTTTTCAGATACTTCCCTATTTATAAGCTTTGTTTTTCAGACATTGGGACTTTCTCTCCCTCATGTGGACGTGATGTATGTGTGTGTGTGTGTGGGGGGGTGTAAGCCCCCTCCCCAGATCCACTATTCAATATGGTTCCTTTCCCACGATGCCCTCCTGAGCCTTTATGGTCTACTCTTTCTTCAAGAAAGAGGCTGCTTGAGCCAGAGAGATTAAGTCTCTCTCCTCATCCTCCCCTGCTTCCTGACTTCCTCTCTTTCTTCTCCTCCAGGTGATCCAACTCTGATAGAGTCTTTTTAGTCAGACCAACCTCGAAGCTTCTAAATGTGTATTGCCTATTCTTAACTACTCCCTTACCCAAATTTAGATACTTTTTAGATTAAGATGAAAAAAATTTAATTTCATTGACTACACAGAGTCACCCAGCTTGGGAGGAAAGGGGCATGAGATAAAGCCCCAGTACTCTATGTTGAAGAATAGACTATTGATAATCACTCCAGGCTTTTTGCTGGCCCGAGTTATGCTCTTTTTTTGATCAAGATAGAGAAATATATTTGAAATTTTTATTTAAAGAAAACAGATAGAGAGGGCAAAGGTGATGGCTCAAAGATTTGGAGCACATGAAAACCTTAAGTTTGATCCTTAGTATCCTGTAGTTCCCTGAGGAATACTGGGAGTGGCTCAAAAAGAAAACTCAAAAAGGAAAAGACACCAGATTTATCTGGCTTTATAGGAGGTCGCCAGTGCTGGGAGCTACAGGCCTGTAAAGATGCTCAAAAGAAGCTCCTGAGCCCTGCTCTTCTGCTGTTCTCCATTGGGGCCTTCGAGGAACCAAGGAATGACAAGACACTATTAAAGAAGTGGGAATCTCTGAGGTAGTTGCTGAAGCTGTGGCTGGACTTCAGAAAGGCTCCGAGCCCAGAGAAAGGGACCCTGACCTGCTTTCCAGGTTGTCTTACTGAGGTGCCATGCTGAGGTACCATGCTGAAGGACTTCTGGGTTTGCTCTCTAGGATTGAGGCTAACCCCCACCCAAGTCAAGGAAACCCCCTTCCTGTCCCTTCTCTGGGTGAGGAGGGAGAGATGTCCAGAAGCCTGCCTGGTCCTTTGTGATTAAGATGCACATGTTTAGCCACAGTCGAGCTTAGGCTTTAACAGTCACCCCAAATCAAATGCTTCCATGAGCTCACTGAGATAGACAAGATGGCTTCATGTTATGGTTTCACTATCACTATCTTCCCTTTCATCATCTATTTGCTAGAGCGGGCACCAGTAATATCTCCATATGTCCTGTCTCATGCTAGTAGAGCCAAGGGCGTCGGCTTGCTACAGGAACATAGAGCCTCAAACCATTATATTAGGTCATAGGAATGACCTAATATAATTGTTACTGGTATTTGGCATATCAAATACGACACCGAACAGCTTGCCAGGCTTGCCGTGCGGGAGGCATACTCTTGTAGTCACCTCCAAATAAAGCATTTATTGATGAAACGTGCAGCTGCAAGTGGCCGCGCAAGCCAGGCAGTGATGGACTGGTCTGCTGGGTAGAGTTCTGACGTGAGGGAAGTCTGAATGTGAAAATGGCGGCCCCCATGGAGTGGGGGTGTTGTCTGGCTTGTTGTGAGGCTCTGCTGGGGTGGTGGGGCAGGGCTAGGACCCGCCATGCCTCCCAGTGCCTCATGAACGGCCAGGCACAGGGAGAGCAAGGAGCAGCTCTGCCCCATGTCTGAGAATCTCTGGATCAGCATACCTGGGCCGGATTGAGAGAAAAAAAAAAACTGCTGCAGGGTGGGTGTCGATGATCCAGGCTGTGATGGGCTGGTCTGCTGGGTGGAGTTCTGACAAGAGGGAAGTCCAAATGTGGAAAATGGCGGCCCCCGTGGAGTGGGGGGTCATCTGGCTTGTTGTGAGGCTCTGCTGGGGTGGTGGGCCAGGGCTAGAACCCAAACATGAAAAAGACAAGAAAATTCCAAACCCAACTCGCCCACCCTCTCCCGAGCAAAGCAAAACCAAAGAAACCAAACCTTGTTTCTGTGTGAAGCTTTAAATAGCCTTATTTCTTCTCTGAAGCCATCCAGCAGGCCAACGGGAAGGTGTCACTGTGGAGGGCAAAGTTAAGAGCGAGACGGAAGAGGCCCATTCAACATCTGTCAGCTTCTTCCAAAGCCAGATTGGATTAGCATACTTCTGTTTCAGTTTTGGTTGAAAATTTTACAAAACCATATAGCAAACCCAACAATAAAAAACAGACTTTAACCCAGACAGACAAAAATTTCATCTGGGGAAGACATCCAAAGCAGCTCAAAATTATCAATACCACTTGACAGGGGTAGGCATCTCGGGCCCAGCTGGAAGTCTCGCTAAGTCCTGCCTGTGTGTGGGAAGGGAAGGTGATCTTCCACATCCTGTCCCTGTGGCCCTGACAGATGTCTCCCAGCAGCGTGACTTGTCACCTAAATGCCTGCACAGAATGTAGCTACACGTCTTGAACTAGCCTCTGTCTGTTTCCCCTAGGCCACCCCCACTTCTGCCTCCTCTACTCCAAATGAGGTTGATTCCAGCTCACATCAGGGCTCAGGTCTGAGAAACATCTCTTCCTTCTGGATGTTCTGCTTAAACACTCTCTTGAAGAAATTAACAGACCAATTTAGGATTTAGGATCGGGGGTCCTGAGTTCAAATCTGGCTAAATGAATCATTAATGACTTCAGGGTAAGCCCTTATTATAATATTGCTTTAATAGGGGGCACATTATGTAAGGCTGAGGGTGGAACGGGGTCAGTCCATGTGATGCTCTGATTTGGTTTGGGGACGTAGGCCCTGTAGTGTGGTGCTTGCATACAAATTTGGTACTAGGGATCAAACTTAGGGTCTTAAATCTGCTAGTCATGTGCTCTATCACTTGATCATTGATCACTTGACATCCCATTATTCATCGATTTGCTTGGGTGGGCTCCAGTATCATTTCCACTTGACCCTATCACGTGCCAATGTAGCCCAGTGGCATCTGGTTGATTCAGGAATATGAAGAGCCTCAAACCGTTCCTACAGGGTTTTGACAAGGAAGTCTGACCATCTTGTAGGTGGGCAGCCATGTGATCTTTTGACGTCCCATGGGATCCAGTCAGTAACGGCTCTAGTCCAGCGGTCAGCTCCAAATCACATTACATGTCCAGCCCATCTGATTTTCAATGCCTTGGCAATCAAGACAGCATCGAACTCCGGATTCCTTCTCTCACTTGAGTGAGGCATGATATTCCAAGCATAGCTCTTTCGATTCCTCTTTGGGAGACCTGAATGCATTTTCATCCTGCTTTCATAGGGCCCAGGTCTCTGAGGCATATGTTAATGCAGGGAGAACCGTGGAGTCAAAGAGATGTGCCCGGAGCCGGAGGTTCTTTGTCCTTTTAGCTATTCTTCGATGCTCTTGAAGGCATTCCATGCTGCTCTCTTCCTCCTGCGCAGCTCAGGTTTTAGCTCGTTCATCATGTTGCCTCCTCGACCTAGATACACATGACTGCTGTATTCAGAGATGTTTGTTCCATTGAGAGTGGATGGGGCCTCTGGAACTAGTTCATTTTTCATGAACATAGTTTTGTTGAGATTCAGCTGTAGACCTTTCTTTCCACATTCTCGGTTGAAGTCAGCCAGCATTTGTGCTGCTTGGCTAATGTTTGGTGTTATTAGAATGATGTCGTCAGCGGCGGAGGTGGTGTAGTTGCCAATCATCTATCTTCACTCCCATTCCTTCCCATTCTAATTGTCGCATGATGTTCTCGAGGGTGGCGCTGAAGAGTTTTGGTGAAATGGTATCACCCTGCCGAACCCCTCTTTGACAACAATGATCACTTCCTTGTAGAGTGGTGAGATCCTGGTGGTGAATCCCTAATACAGCTCACGAAGGATCTTGAAACACAGATACACCAGGTTAGAGCAGATACCAACTCTCCCCGTTGAACCCCTACCCCTGCACTCCACTGACCACGAGAGCAACTTCCAGCCTGAGTCCACCATCCTTATAGATCCTCAGAAAAACCCAGAGGAACCCCCACACCATGCTGGCAGCGATCTTCATCACCCACACTCCACAGCTTGTCAGATGTCCACCCAAGAGATTAAGCCAATCTCCAGCCCGGCTTGTCAGAGACCCAGTCTATAGTGCTCTATCACTTGAGGTCTTTTCCCAGCTCTAGCCACTTAATTTTTCTAGGCCTTACTTGGTTTGTCTGCAAAATAGGCATTTTGTGTGGGTTTCTTGGTATCTAGTGAGTCCTCAATACAAGGAAGCTATTATCAAGTTTTCTCAATCTTATGTGAAACTCCAACTTTTGTCACTTATGTCACTTTTGATGATGATAATCAAAGATGCTATAATTTTTAAACATTTCCTTCTCAAAAAATTTACAAATAGCTTGGCATGACAAAGTGGATCTGGAGCATCCTGGCTTCATCCCTGGTCTCTTGGGTGACATTCACATCTCTCAGTCTAAGGAATCTTTTTCAAGATGGGGCTAAGAACAACCCTTCAGATTGTGTTGTGTTTATGAGAGTTGCATTATAAAGGACTCAATGAATGCTCATGTTGATTATGTCATATTGATGATCTGTTGTGTGCCCAGGGTTCTCATACCTAATTTCTTGTTTGTCAGCATTGTATTCAAATGACATAGATAAGTACTATAGTTTCCTTTCATGTCAAAGGCAAGTGAGGCTCAGAGAGGCTAAGTAACTTTTCTGAGGAGAGCACGCTAGAACTCTTGCACCGTGCTCTGCCCCTGAGCCTTAGCTAATAACACATATTCACCCAAGTCCCCAGGAACTCTACTTGTCCTTTTTGGTCTTGGTATCTCCAAGATTTAATCTTCTCTGGGTGGATGGCTCTGTTTAGAGGCAGAACCAGGATGTCCAGAGGTTTCCTGTCCTCACCATTATCCCCTTGACCTTATTCCATATCGCCTCTCCGACCAACCTCAGACATGCTTGAGGCCAGGGGTTGGGTTAGTCCCCACTGTCTCCATGCTGGTGGCTTATGTGGCTCATGTTTGACCTCTATCCATGTGCATAAAATTAGTAACTGATCAGAGCAAGGTGGTGACTGTGGGTTCAGGATCCAGGGCCATTACACCCGCGCTGTCTGCCTGCCTCCATCTCTGTATTACTTGACATACACAGGCTGCCAGACCTAATCTACAGAGAGTGGATTCCATTCACCCCTGAGTCATCAGTACCCCACAAACTTGGAACACTCCCATCTCTCTCTGACAAGATGACCTGGGCTCATTTCCTTGCATGGGTCCTGACATACTCTCCACAGACCTTTTGCACATACCAAATTATTTAGTAATTACAGACTGCACCAATTCTCTTGACCTCTGGACTTAGGGCATGACTACTTTCTCTCTCTCTCTTTCTCTCTCTCTCTCTCTCTGTCTCCACACACACACACACACACACACAACACCAGCCTGTGTGCTTTTGCCTATCCATTCCCACCCTGGTCTAGGTGCTTCAGATAGCAGGATTAGTAGGGAACTAACCGTGAAAAGAGTGATGGGTGGTCCAACCTAGATGCTCAGATCCCTCTGAGGCTTAGAGAAGCAGGCCTCTGGTAGCAGGCTTTTAGGAATCTGTGTATCAGTGTGATTCTCCAGGTCTGTTTTGGAGACTCTTCACTTAATAGCAGGCTCCCTGGGAAGGATGGAGGGCTACTGGTGGGAAGCATTGGCCTCTAACAAATCCAAATGCTCTAACAAATTGAAACTGCCACTTCTTTCTGGGGGCCCTCGTCTATAAAATTTCCAACATTCCCCTCCCTGGAGGCAGGAACTCAGTCTCACAGATGATTTCTCACAGCAGAGCTTAGTGCCTGGGGGGGGCCTCCGTGGGCATCTGAATGACTGAAGAGGCCCCTTGTTCACAGTAGGTGTGTGATGTACCCTTCAGCCGCCTTGTCCACAGGATCAGTGTGAGTCTGTGTCTGAGGAGTTGGAGAGGGGGCCCCATGTTAAGAAGGTGGATTGGTGGGTCTCCCTTTAGACCCTGGCCTCTAAGGAGTATGGGAGTGTCAAGCTGAGGCTGTGATCCCATTGACACCGGATGGTTCCAGGCTGTGTGGAGTTGGCTGAAGCCCAAGATTAGCTTGGGCTCTGTTTTGGAGTAAGTTTGAGGCAGTGGGCACGGGGTAGCCATTAAAATTGTAGTTGACCTCCTGGCAGCTTGAGAGAGTCCCTGTAGCCCTTGGCCCTCTCAGCTTGCCCACTGGGACCCTCAGAGAGAGCCTATCCATCACAGGGTTCCCCGGGAGTAGCATTTTTCTGCTAGTCAGTTATGGGGTTCTGCTTTCAGTACAGATCTTGTCAAATTCAAGCTGTCATTGGCCCAGACCCTGAAAGCCTATCACAGACCCCCCAAGGGACAAGCATTCAGCAAGTGACCTTGAAGGGGCTCTGCTGAGTGTGGGACTGTGGTGATAAGAGGGACAAATGAGACTGTGCCACCTGGGCCAATAACCCTTTGTGCTAGTCCATTCCCCCAGCCCTCGCATGCTCCGCATCTGTTCTTGAGAGCAGCTGTACAGAAACGTTTCCTCTTTCCCCTGTGGCCTCCACTCTCCCTATGTGCCATCTCCCATAGGAACTCCACAGAGAAGGATTAGGACACAACAGGAGTCCTTCAGAGAGGGGTAAGGACACAGGCTACCTCTACCACCTAGAAACTGGGTGGTCTTGGAATAAGTAACTTCTGATTTATTCGGAATCAGTTTCTTCAGGCAGTGGTGAAGATTCCAGGAGACGATTCACTGCTGAGATCAGGGTCTTTAGTTGCCATTTTTCAGTGATGATCAGTGATGAGGGTTTTGGTGGAGGGAAAGCACAGAGCCACTCTGGTTTCTGCTGGATTTTCTGCATTTCTGCAGCCCTGTGGTTGGTGGGCTCTCCTTAGGCCAGCTCAGGCACAGAGATTCTTATCTAGGTTGTGGAGCATTCTAAAAATTATAAGCATTGTGTTTAGAAAGAATCATCTTTTAAAAAGACTATAATATTGGAGGGTTGAGGGCTGGGATCTGAAAGCTATGGACGTGGGAGGAATCACAACAAGACTGAGGGTGAATAAAAAGCTACCTGAATGCAGCTCAGGGCTTGTTTTGAGGTGTGAGGAGCTTGATTTGGGTCTATTGCAGTGACCTGTTTTAAGGGGTCCAGAATGTTCCAGAAGGCTTATCTGAGGAAAAATCAGTTTCTTTATTTTGCATTTAAGGTGAGTATAGGCTGCTGTGACTGATCTACAACCTCCTCAGAAAGAAGAAAGCACTAATCATTGGATGACTCTAGATAGAAATTATTCACATGCCATGGACCAGTTCTTCAGCAGCATTGAATAAGCATCTGAAGGGTGAGGAGGGTGAGGGGAAAAGAGTTAAAGGATAAGGGCTTTGGGCAGAGCCCCTTTACCTTGCAGAAAGCTCCCAGCTTCTTTCTCAGAAAGGGTTGAAAGGGTCTTCATCCTTCAGGCCTCTCCTGAGACCAGGCAGGAAGTAGTGGGAAGGCTACCTGAGCCTGACCTTGAATCAGGGGACCAGAACACTGTCAACTTCCAGCCCGAAACAGGACTGGTGGGTGGATGGAGAAGGGAGAAGAGGATTATGGAAGTCAGATATACAGCAGAGTTGGTCACGTTTCAGAGTTCAGAGCCTGCCTGCACAATCACACAAAGGTCAGAGCTACTAGTTTACTGGCCCTTTAAGAAAGATAGGGCTTATGAAATGCCAGGGCAGAGTGGAAAATCAGAGAGTGTGACCAGATGCCACCACCTCTGTGCTGATGGTCACGAAATGAGTCACAAAATCACTGGGCAAGTAGGGATGTGGGAGTGAGCTGAGTGTGTGGGAGTTAATTCCATAGCTGAGCGAAAATACTTCCCATTGATGGCACCCACACAAACAAAAACAATATAAATGGTGCTGCTGCCCTGTCTCCTGAAACATGAGTGCCAGGGTGCAAACACCCAGTACCAAACTTTGAGCTAGATGTGATTTTAAATATGTGGTTTTCCGTGTGTGTGTGTGTGTGTGTGTGTGTGTGTGTGTGTGTGTGTGTGTATATGTGTCCAGAGACTCACATACATGGGGCAGAGCTGCTACTGGCTCTCCCTGTGCCCAGCTGATCACGAGGCGCCCAGGAGGGAAGGCAGGTTCTAGCCCTGGCCTGCCACCCCAGCAAAACCTCACAAGAAGCCAGAGGAAATCCCATACCATGAGAGCCGCCAGTTGACACATCCGGACTCCCCACTTGTCAGAGTTCTGGCCAGCAGAAAAGCTGACCTTTATGTGGCAGCGGGGTTCATCAATAAATGAACAAGATGACAGGTGACTACAAGAGTATCCCACATACACAGCAGAGCCTGGCAAGCTACCCCTGTCATATTTGATATGCCAAAAACCAGTATCAATTATACACCTCATTCCCATGATCTGAAGGAATGGTTTGAGGCTCTTCTTGTTTCTGGAGCAAGCAGATGCCCTTGGGCTACACTAGGATGCAATAGGACATATGGAGATATTACTGGTGCCCGTTCAAGCAAATTGATGAACAAGGGGAAGACAAGTGATACAAGTGTATGTGTGTGTGAGTGTGTGTGTGAGTGCTACAAATCAGATAAAATGGGTTATCTGTTATAGTTTGTATTTATTTTTATGTTTTTCTTTTTCCTTTTTATACCCTAATCCTAACCCTAACACCCTAACCTCCTATCTCTGCTAACCCTAGCTTTAACCCTAACCCTAACCCAGCCCTAACACTAACAACCCTAACCCTTACCCTAACCCTAACCCACTTTTAGAAATACTTTTTTTTTTCTTTTTGGGTCACACTCGGCAATGCTCAGGGGCTACTCCTGGCTCTTCACTCAGGAACCACTCCTGGCAGTGCTCTGGGGACCATATGGGATGCCGGGATCGAACCTGGGCCGGCACAGGCCAGCGCGTGCAAGGCAAACACCCTACCTGCTGGACTATCGCTCTGGCCCCCTTTTAGAAATACTTTTAACTGGCATATAAACCTTGTGATTTCATGGTGATTGTTTGGGGATAAGGTGAAGTTTATCTAAATGGAAAAGTAAGATCCATTGTCAACAAAGAACTCAGGTAAAGAGGCTTTCAGATTAGTGTTATCCACTAGCATGAAGGGATCTAAAACTGCCCAGTGCAAATGAAATAGAGCATCAATATTAATAATAATGCAAGAGAGAATGAACGCAGTTTTAGTTACAGATATTTCATAGAACTTGAGGTATCTAAAATGTCCTTTTAATGTAATCAGAAAAATGATTGAGTTTATACTATTTTCTTTCCAGTATGAAATCTTCCAAATTGGATGTGTGTTTGAGCTTTACATCACATCTCCATTTGACCTAGTCACCTGGCAAGGGGTCAGTGATTGCTTGTGGCTTGTGTGGCTTCCATGCAGGAAGTATAGTCCTAGGTCATATGCAGACACCGCAGGATGAGGAAAGTGGAATGTGATTTTCTGCATTCTGGAGGTTTCCAGCCTACAGGCCTTCTCTGCCCAGCCTGGGACTGTTCTCCCATGTTCTCCAAATTTAAGTCCCTGCTTTCCCCTCCCCTTTGCTCCCTTTTCCAGAAATGTACTTCATTAAATGTTCGCCACATAGTTCATGTGTGCCCAGTCTGTATTATATAAGTCTGTCTGGGAAATCTTTTGCAAGAAATGAATCAGGGAGAGGCCCATTTTGAAAGCCAGATAGAAATGCCTTTTGGTTATTATTACTGTTGCCTTTTAATCATCAGCCAATGGCATCTTCCTTACTTGTGTTTATCAGTGAGGAATAGAACTTCAGTTCATTTGGAAGGTGACCCAAGGGGGCAGTGACAGGGAAAGTTCTTCTGCAAGTCCCTTAGCATCCTTTGTAATCAGTTTTTCATTTTTATCAGAAGCAAGGATGGGGCATTCTTAAAATGGCAAAGATAGTTTTCACATTGTTGGACATTGCATGTGGTTATGATTCTGGGCATAAATGAGCCCAGATGCTACAGCATGTGGAAGTTTGAAAATCATTGTCTGAAATCTATTCCTAGTGTATATCAGCTTGTAATGGCTTGTTGGAGAACTCCAAGTTGGAATTTTTATAGGTTTTGTCATTTCAAATAGGAGCCTAGAAAGGAAACATGTTCTTTTTTTCCCATAGTCGTGTTTGAACTAACTGGAAATGCTCTTTTGACACAAAGAACTGAATATTGATCCAAAAATGGCCTAAATGCTAATCAAGGTAGGCATCAGCTTCTGGGCCCTTAATGACTATTATTTCCCCAAAGGATTGTCACCCCCCACTTTGTTATTACAGCCATTTTGTCCCTTGTAATGTTCTCCAGGGACCAATTAATATTATCTGAATGGAAGCATGAGTCATAAGAGGGAATGAGTTCGTCCTGGATCATATTTCTATGTATGGACGTGTACATATGTGTGTGTGTGTGTGTACATTCACAAGCACATGATACCTTTACAGCATGGGGAATACTTCCTGCACCCAGAATCTCAGGTCTCACCAAGAAAGCCATCCTCCCATCCCACTGCAAGAACAAAGCTCTTGGGGCTTAGTATTCCAGATGGGGAGGTAAAATGAACTCACATCACACTAATGAGAGGAACTGGAGGAGGAGTCTCAGGTGCAGATGCAGTGGGTCAGGATGCAAGAGAAAACAGAATTCTTAAAGTTAGAGGGAGGGGACAAAGGCAAAAAACTAGTTTTTCACTAAAGGTATATTCTATACAAGGTAGTTAATATGTGTTGCCTCCATGACACAGGAACCTGGCTGTGTGTGTTGTGTCTCAGGCACTTGGGTGGTGATGAGATAATGTCAACACTACTGTAACTACATCACCTTGACTATAATAAAATTTTCAAAATATTTGTTACCTCTTAATGATGGTGTGAAGTACTTGGTTTTTAGTTCTAAGAACAAACTAAGTTATTGAAGACCAAGAGAAGTTAATGACCTGTTCTTGGGGGTGGGTAGGTTATAGAACTGGAGTCCCAATGATGGAAACTGGTGTTTCTCTCTGGGTATTGACACTTTCTCAAGAAAGCAGTTGTTCAGTCTGTTCCCAGGTTTACTGTAAGCCATCTGATTCACTACTTGAGAAGGAAAGGAAAGTCAATAAAGGAAGCTAAAGAGCGTGCTTTTGAAGACAATTGTTAGAAACCCTGTGCCTCTAGTGGACATGACCACACAATCAGCTCCTCCACTGTACCTGTGAAGGAGAGTATCTCAGTCTGGGGGTGGAGCGTTATTACCCTAGTTCATGTAGCTTGTCCCCGCCAGGGATTCAGGTGGAAGCCAACGGTATATTTGACAGGCTAACAGAATAGAATTGTATGAAAACACAATATTCAGAAGCACTGGAGAGCTAGGGAACCTAGAATAGATGAAGTAGCATCCGGGGAAGCTGTTAACTCTTTGGAACTATAAAGGAAAAACACAGGGAATGTTTTCTCAAATCCAGACAACAGACATGGTTGAGAGATCCCTGCCATGAGGGGAGGGTATAGGTAGAGTCATGGAGCTCCACTAAAGAGCAGAGGGACTGTGGAATCAACAGAACCCCAACTTCTCTATTCTCACCCTCTGATCCAGTGCCTTGGCAAATAGGATCAATCGACAGACACTTGAACAGCACACAGCCCCACAGTGTTGGGACCAAGTAAGAGTGGTCATTATTCACATCTTTGTAAGGCTTCCTCTGCTCTGGGGATGGCCTGCCTGACATTATTTCTCTTGAGAATTTGTCTGCTGAAAACCTGGAGTAAATTGGTTTGGAAGTATTTGTTGCTGGAGCCTACTGGGGTCTCACCTAATTACTTGGTTGTGATTATATTCAAATCATGAGGGTAACTCCTATTGGACTAACTGTGAGTTAAATGACTCTGAATTGGATGATCTTTCCACTAAGAATGAGGAAATTTGACCCTGGATCTAGGAGGATTTATGAGTTATTTGATCAAGAGATTAAGAGAGATTTGAGCTGAGCTTCTTCATGTATTTTCTGTCTCAGAGATGCAACTGGCTCAACAGTAAGTACCAGAGTGTAGAAGGAGATTATCTTCCATCAGCTTCTTCCACCTTCTTCAGCCTCTGTTTTACACTTCTTTGTGTTGGGGGCTGGCTCCCAATAACCTCATCACCCAGGTTCTTTACCATTTATTTCCAGTGGGGATTAGCAAAGAGAAGAAAACAGTCAAAGTCTCGAGTTTGCAGCAGTGGCTGTTTCTTCATCACTACAGTTCTGTGGGGCAGTTGTCCTCCATCTCCAACTCCCACTGGACTCCAAGACCATTCTTTCCTCCTTGAGTTCCTTTATTTCCAGGTACAATTATGTCTTCCTACTGTGCCTGGTTCCCTCACCATCCTTGGTATATTCCTGCAGCCCAATCCACTTTTCCACTGGAACTCATTTAAGTCTTTCATTGGAAAAATTTCTAATGGCTTATGAGCTGTTTAGTTGTTGATCCTGACTTATCATCTCTTCCAGTCAACTCCTACCTGGCAGATGCTCTATAAAGACTCTTACATGGCTCCATAGTATTTGGGTGGCTCAAAGGGCATGTCTGATTTTCCTATGTAAATATGAGGGTGTGTGTGTGTGTGTGTGTGTAGTATGTGAGAAAATTCATTTTATAAATGAAGGTATTCTTTGGTAATTTCATACTCAAGAGATATTAGAATGACCAACGGTGTCTTGCATAGCTTTTTCATTCACAAGTTATCAAAACATAGCATGTCAATTACATTTACTATTTATATGACTCAGAATAGTGATAAGGGAGTGATAATGAACTCTTAATAGAGCTAAGATTAATAAAATAGTTCTGCACACCAGTTGATGTTTATAGGGTCTTTTAAAATCCTACTCATTTGGGACTGAGTTTGGCATACCGTTTACTTGACACCCTGTAGGGTGTTAAACAGACAAAGAAGATAGGAGACTTTGAGGCTTCTGACATTGTAAGATACCATAGTGCAGCCATTACACACTCTTGTACACCTGACTTTATGGAACTTCCTTGGATGTTGTGCTTAGCATTCAATAAGACACAAAGTAAAGTGAACTGAAGGGAAAGTTGACTTTGAAACTGTGGACCTATTGAGGTTACAGTGGTTTCCTGTCCCCATTAAGAAGAACCATATCTGTCACACATGTTGATAGATGACTCTGCTTCGTAGAGTTTTGCCTGATCAAAGGACATGGAGATATGTGGAATTCCCACACCCTCCAAGCCCTCCCCCCAATCAGGAAATGAGTTATTCCCAGGAGGTTCCAGCATCTTTAATATGGGAGACATATTTGGGCACAAACGCCTTGAAGTCAATCTGTCAATCTGGCTTTGTTTAACTTCCCTGAAAAGCGGTGCTGTGGGAAGGACTTTAAAATGTTTCCAAAACATGTTTTGAAATGAAGCCACCAGAAAAAACAATTTGCCAAAAATAAGTCATTCACCCTTGCTTTTGTTGTTGTTTTCTCTAAAGAAATAAACCCCCCCCAACCTTCAAATCCAACTGTGGCCCACATTCCATAGTATAACAGGGGCAGTTTTATTTAGAAGGACGTACACAGACTGACTAGGCTCTCAGGGTTCAGAGCAGAGATGATGGTGGCTAAGGGTCTGATAGGGGCACGGTGAGCTGCTGGAATATTAGTGCCGTGACTCTTCCTTTCTGTTCAGCTGCAACTAACCCCAGTTTTTCTTCCAGCTGTCAGCTGCAAACAACTGCACTTGTTTTCCAGAAATAACTTGGACTCTTTCTCTCTGACGCCAATACATTTTGGTCTTGCCCACCTCTCTGATTCCAGAGTTCTGACTCTATCCCTTCTCTGGTTCCTTCTCTTTGGCAACTTTTCAGCCCATTCTTTTGGAATTTTCTGTCCTCTCTCTTATCCATGCTTGATGGTTAAATGCAAATTAAATTAGCTATTTAAGGCCTAATTCTCTCTACCCTCCATTTGTATTTATCTCCAGCTCCCTTGTTCTTCCTGCCTCCACTGTGTGTTTGTGTGTGTGTGTTTGTGTGTGTGTGTGTGTGTGTGTGTGTTTGAATGTTAGTTTGGAGCGGGTGGGAGTAGGAAGGTGTTAGACTCTGTTCTTGGCCTTGGAAACTATAACTGGTTAGCCGTGATAAGGGAAATGCAAATAGAAACAATGCAATATCAAACACATCTACCAGATTAGCAAAAGTTAATTAAATCGGGATGGTGACAATAAGGATGGTGAGAAGTGGGAATAAAGGAAGTCTGGTGGGGGTGTAAATTGGTTCACTCACTTTGGAAAACAATTTGGCAATTTCTACTGAAGTCTAAGATGTGTTCTTGTTAGAAATATTAATTCTGCTTCTCTGTGTATAGTCCAGAGAAGCAATTGCTTTGTTGTACAGATTTTTATTCATATATTTATATGTATATAAACACATACACATCATATGCACATTAATTCTGATTATATAGCACACAAGCTGTGGTTTATGGAATGTGTTAAAGGAACTGAATATACATGCAGCAATTAATATCAAAGTTCTAGACCAAATTTTTATCTACATATATAAATTTGGAAAAAATGTTAAGTGAAATCAAGTTGCAAAAGGAAGTGGGCATTTGTGTCACAAAGACACATGACATGTGTGTGCAATTTATATGCAAACAAGAAGAGGTTTATAAAAATATTTTCCTATTTATTTTTTAAAATATAGGAATCATATATGGCTCCTTTAAGCTAACAGTTTCTTTCAAGGGGGGAAGGAAGAAAGGGTGAGGGAGAAAAATCATATGCAGCAATTTTAGTTTCTTGAAAGAAAAGGAGTGAGAGGGACTGATAGTAGTGTCGGAAATGATCGATCTTGGTGATGGACTTATCTATGTCCAACTTAGTGTTTTCTGAACTTTTCAGTATCAATGGAAAGCAATTAAAAGCTGTTTCTCAGAACTCTGTAGTCTGGGCTAAGGAATATTACTTTGAGTCCTAGAACTATCCTTTTCAAGGGATCAGGAGTTGTTCCAGCAGTTAGGACTCAATCCATTCCAGGTACCACTTGCCTTGTAGGGTGACCGGGCAGCTCCCAGCCTCTCTTGGCACCAGAGAGCCCAAGTAGCACGGTTGTCTACAGCCCTAACACTGAACTACTCGGCCTAGTTGACCGAGTATGGCAAGGAGTGGCCCCAGAGCTCCCTGAACACCACTTGGGAGGACCCCTATCCCCCCCATACACTTTCACGTAGGCCTGGTATCTTTGAGATCATCTGGTGAATCATCTGGCATGAGAGCCTATTCAATGGACTAGATTATAAACCGCTGGGTCTCTGGGACTGGCAAGATCTCATGGAGAATTATTGTGCATGTGGAAATGACCCCGCTGGAGGCTTCCAGTCACCCATCTCCATTCTGCCCTTCCACCCCTCTGATTCCCACCACAGTGGCCCTGGGAGCTGCTAGGAATTGGCCTCTGTGGCAGCCTCGCTGGGGAACTAGCTCAGCAGAAAGAGGAAGCTGTGGAGCTGCAGGCAGCCCAGGGTTTGTCTCTGGAAAGGCTGGCTGGTGCTGGGGCTTGCCAGGACCTGCCCCGAGGAGGAAGGCCCCTTCTTAGGGCCAGATTCTGTCCCTAGGCAGTAACAGCCACTTTCCCAGGCCTCACTTCCCCAAAGCCAGCCATGTGAACCTTTACGTGGCCTGCCGCTGTGGCAGCACCCTGAAATCTTGGAGGCCAGCAGCAGAAGGGCCAGATCTGAGACAGTGACTCATGGGGACCCTCCAGGGTGCTCTCCTCTTCCCTGCTTTGATGAGCTCAGCCGGAAAGGGAGTCATATGCCTGAGTCTGCTCGACCCCCGGCCAGCCACAAAAAGTAGTCTAGTGCCCCCTGAAGCTTTCTTGGATTATCTTGTGGTTTGTCTAATGCAGTCAAACTCATGGCCTGGTTTACAGCATCTAGGCACAAATGAGACACGTTGTAAGCTCCACAGTGACCGGTTACATTTTCAGTCATCTCCATCTCTGTATCATTTTTTTTTTATTATTTTGATTTTCAGGTAAAATTTTTGAGGGGCTCAATAGTCAAAGTTCTCCCAATCCCAGTGAGACTTGGTCCTCCAGGCAAGGCACTTCAATGTCAGATGAAGAAGTAGTGCTGCTTAAATCCTGCAGTACCGGGGACCCCAAGGCCACCCGAGTAGCACTTGGAGTGGGCCACATTGATAATACTTGGCTTAGGGGTATTTATTTTATTAAGAGAAAATGGTAAAAAATTTTGTTTTGCAAGTTAGCCACCATCTAAATCATTCCACTTCATTCTGGTGCTTTGGGAACCAGACCCTCAAGCTGCTGAGGTTGAGGGGCTCTCAGTGACAGAGGACAGGCTTTTAGCTTGTGAACTTGCCATCACTCTAGGGCTTCTGCACGGGTCTGTCTTAGCCTCTCTGTTCTAGGTTCTGTTTTGGGCTCTATGACGGGCACACTTGGGTGCAGATAGACTCCCTGGATCCACATGTGATGGGAGATATATGACGGGACACCTGAGAGCAACCGAACCAGAATCGTTTGGGTTGAAAGCAGCTGTCCACGCTTTGAAAATTTTAGTTCTTACAGGTGATGGGGGTTGGCGGTGTCTCCAGGACAGTGTCCAGGGGCTGGCCACTACTCCTGACTTGGCGCCCCAGGCATTTGTTTCAATGCTTAGCCTGGTGACTTGGTGCTGCCTCTCAGACCCAGCAGGGTTGGATGCCGGAGCTCAATCAGGCATTGTTTGCAGGGCTGCGATCCAACTTGGCATCTCCAGCATGCAAGGCATGTGCTCTCGTCCTTTTAGCTCTCTCCCTGCCTCTCATCTCCTCAGGCCGGGGTTTCTCAGTGGTACAGTGTCAGCCTTGCAGGTCTGGGGCCTTCAGTTTCATACGTGGCATCATTCCACAAGCCAAGTCTGATCCCTCTCAGCCCTACCATTTATGTTTCCTGGCACCACAACCAAGTGTGAATGACCCCTGATCATCACATCAACAATGACAACAAAGGGTAGAGCAAGGGGAAGACCACTCTCCTGTTTGAAGACTTCCTCAACCCTGTTTGGACCACTATAATAGAGTGAAAATAGAGCTGGGTATGTGGCCCAACAGAGCATATGCCTTACCTATGTGAGGCCCCAAGTTCGAGCCCTGGTACCACCTGAACAAATGAACAAAATCATAAAGTAAAAACAAAACTCTTTAGGTGATTCTAATCAGGCTAAGTATGAGGCCAGTGTTGTGTCCTGCAATATCAGGAAGGTATTTCCTTAGGTTCTAGTGAAAAAGGAAACAAACACCCAGGAATTTCGTTATGCTTATAAACCCATTAAGAACATTTGCAGGCTTGCCATTGGCTAGGCTTTGTAGCAAATATTTCATGTGGATTATCTATAAAAATGTTAGTGCAGCATGCAAAAGTATGTTATTTCATAGAAGAGGAAACTGACCTTGCAACAGGCTTAAGACCTTGGCAGAACTGTGTGCAGCAGAAATGTCATGAAAGGCATCCTACCTTCAGAGACTGAGCTTGTAAAACCCCCTTTCCGTCCCATATACCCCTTAGGTAATGTTCAAGAATTGTGTTGTAAAAAGACCCTCCAGTATATTCCTTTTCAGTTGAGATCCAGTAATGGGAATTCTCAGACCTTGTGAGTGTTGAGGTTTGTGAATGCTCACATTTCCCTGACACTTATTTTCAGACACATGTGGCATGGTGTATCAGGAATGAAGGGTAACAGCTGTCTTGTTATTGCCTAAAACAAAACCCGCAATGGCAGCAAGGAGAAGTCCGATTCTGTTTCTAAGAGACCTGAAAAAGTGGATGAAATTTCTCATTTATTTCCAGGATGGTGTGATGATTTGTTTGTTCATTTTTTTGTTTGTTTTGGCTCACACCCAGTGATACTCAGGGGTTACTCCTGGCTCTGCACTCAGGAATCACTCCTGCTGTTGCTCAGGGCACCATAAGGAATACCAGGGATCAAACCCAGGTTGGCCAAGTGCAAGGCAACTGCCCTAGCTGCTGTACTATCGCTCCAGCCCCATAATGGTATGATGATTTAATAATGGCTACATGAAATCATTTGTCTCAGTTTTTCCACTCACGTGCTATATATTGTGCACCAAGTCACTTCCTCTCTCCTGGCTTCCTCATCTGAAAACTAAGTATTTGTTAAAAGCTTTCTTTCTCTAACTCTGGTCCAAAGTGGATGGTGCCTCCACCATGGGGGTAGGGTGGGGCCGATGCTCATCCATGTTTTTCTTGGTGGGGGGTAGTAGTAGCCTCCAGGTGCAACTAGGGACTCTACTTGTTTGCTTAGAGACAGAGTTTCAGAGGGGTGCTGAATACCCTCTTTTTTCTTCTGAAAAGGGAGTGGGAAATCAGGTATGTTCCAGAGCCGATTGTCCAAAGGATAAATATCATCCTAGCATTTTTTCTTCTTTTAAGATCTCTGGAGGCCTTTTGGTTGCCATAGGCCTCTTGAGTCCTGTCTGAACTGCCTATTTGCAGGAACCCCTTCTCTATGCTTATGATCAGTGATGTAATGGGACACTGTCACCTTCAGCAATAGACAGACCACACAGGGGCATTAGATGACTGGGAAAGATGCACTTTGTCCTATAAAAAAAGTTGTATGTAAATTTTTAAGTGCTCATGGATGGAGAGTAAGCTCATTGCTCATAGCTGAGATAGAGCATAGGCAATGAAAGTCCATCTCGGACTGACCAGCTGTCAGTCAGAGCAAATCAGCCAGAGTGTCTCAAGATCCTGGAGATCTACCTTGACATACAAACCACTGAAAGCAGGGCTGGGGAGATAGTACAACTGGCAGGGTACTTGCCTTGCACCTTGCAGATGCCAATCCCAGATTGATCCCTGCACCAGAAGGAAGCAAGGAAGGAGGAATAGAAAGAAGGAAGGAAGATTAAACACTATCAAAAGTAACTAAACCTTCTTATTGTCTTCCACTGAGGGATCGTTGTGACCTGGGAAGAATCCTCCATTGTAGTTCAGGAGTTGGCTTCCATAGACGTGGAAAAGGGAGAACAGAATCGGCCAATGGTAGAGGGATGGCTCCATTGGACATTTCCTCAAACCGTGTTGTGGGTCCCGACTGCCTGGTGACCATCCCCACTTCCCAAATGCACCCTAGTATCCTTCTAGGGAATTTTTTTCCTTCTCAGAAAGTGTTTGGGTTTTGGCTCTGGCCACTCCTACCCTGGGAGCAAAAATATCGCCTAAGAGTCTTTAGCTGATAGAATGTCCCTGGGGAGCAGAGTGGCTGTCTCCTGGCCTTTGCTTCTTGAGCAAATGAAGAAATAACAAGGGTTTGTTTCTGGCAGAGACAGTACCCAGCAAGACAAGCCATAGCTTAATGACCCAGACTCTCATAGTACTTGGGGCCTCCTTTGTTCCAAGCCTGATTGTTGTTCTTTTTAAAACTTGAATTTATTATTATTAATATCAGTATTTTAACTGAATCACAGTGAGATACACAGTTACAAGTTGGTCATGATTGGGTTTCAGTCATACTGTGTTCTATCACCGGTCCCTTCACCAACATACATTTCCCACCACCAATGTCCCCAATCTCCCTCACCCCCTCTAGCCTCTCTCTTTCTCTCTCTCTCTCTGTCTCTGTCTCTCTCTCTCACTCTGTCTCTGTCTGCCTGTCTGTCTGTCTCTCTCTCTGTCTCTCTGTCTCTGTTTCTCTCTCCCTCTGTCTCTGTCTGTCTGTCTGTCTGTCTGTCTGTCTGTCTCTCCTTTAGGGCCTTATAGTTTGCAATACAGTTCACAAAGGTATCAAGTATATCCCTTTAAACCTGACTGTTGATCCTGTGTTTCTGCATATTCTTCTTTCTAGTATAGGATTTTCTCCAATATCCCTTTTCTCCAAAATAGCCGGGAATGAGAGGCTATGTTTGCAGCCTCAGACCTTGATGGGTGTAATCCCTGGTTGGACTCATGGAGTGTCCCGGATGTACACTGACACACTTCTCTCCAGACAAGCCTGTCTTCATACAACTGTCCCTCTGTCCCCTAGAAGTCATGGGTGAACACTCCCAACCTCTGACCCTGCGGTTTCTCTTCCTCTGTTTCTTGCCCTCTGTCTATTTATACACAACTTCTCCAGGCAGCACCCTAAACAGCAGATGAGTTCTCCATTTGCTAAACCCATCTCCTTGGGTGTGCGCTTGCAGAAACTCTCCCAGATGATACGTGCCCTCCCCACTTAATGTAAATTAATCTCTCCATTGTATGTGATTTTCACCAATTTAACATTCCTGGCTTTTGCATTTCTAAGTTCTTGAAAGTCTTTTATTCTTCATGGGCCATCTAGATATTTGAATTCCTCTTGAAGTGATTAATGGCCCTTTGCAAATTCTTTTATACTTCCCAGCTCTGGTTAGCTTCCTTTGTTGAAGTTCACAGATTAACTCTTTCCTAAACTTTCAGTCCTCCGTGACTTGCCAGAGGGAAGAAAGATGGAAGGTGCTTTCTTGCCCTTTAAGGGGTTATATAACTATTATTGGTAGGAGATATTTGGTTACATAAAGAAATTGAAGAACAATTTAGATCATCAGGACCTCTCAATGGCCTCGTCTAATGATTTCCCAATTGTGTATCTAAACCTTAGTTGTTGAAATGCCCTCTGGGAGATACGTACTGGGGGTAGGATGAAAGGGGCCAATCTTTCTTCTCTTGGAAAGAAAAATTTGCATTTCCCACCAGAAAAGAACCCTCTACCAAAATCCAGGGAAGGAGAAGTAGAAGCAGAAATGGGGGTCTGCTTTCCTGAGCATGGAATCAGGTGAAAGACAGAGGGATATTTCCTCAGTGTGAGCTTGAGGTAGGAACCAGCCTTTTGCTGAGTTCAAGTCATCTAATCATCCCATGGACTAAGAATCCAGGAACATGTCATCTGATTCCATTTCCAGAAGTTTCTTGACTACTGAGCCTACTGAGCCCTACTCTCCCTGTCACCCTCAAACCATTTTTCACTTTGGTTAAAATGACTGTTTAAACCTAAGTGCCCGAGAACAGAGGTCTGGCTAAAGAAACTGTGGTATATCTACATGATGGAATACCATGCAGCTGTCAGAAAAGACGAAATTGTGAAATTTACCTGCAAATGGATGGACATGGAGACTATCATGCTGAGTGAAATTAGTCAGAAGGAAAAAGACTGATATAGAATGACTGCATTCATTAATGGAATATAAATATATACCAGTGTCTTAATGAGTGTGGGAAATGGTAATGTCAGACTAGTACTCACCATTGAATATACACAAAGATACTTACATGATAAACCCTAAATATCTGCAGGGCTAGCCACAATATGTAAAAAGAAGGGGGAGAGAGATGCAGAGATAGAGACAGAGAGAGAAAGAGAGGAAAAGGGGGTACCTGCTATTGAGGCAGCCTGGGGGTGGATGGGAGGGGGTGTGGGTACACTGGTGGTGGGGATGGGGTGCTGGTGGAGGGGATGGATGTTGAAATACTGTATTACCAAGAAGCAATTATGAACACTTTTGTAACTGTATGTTCCACTGTGTTATAATAAAAAAATTTTTTAAATGACTGTTTAAAGGCAGAGAACATGAACCATTTGTCTAGTTATCTAGTAACTAAGGTAGGGATCTGGAATGTGTTTGTTGAATCAAGGACTGGATTTTTTTACAGGACCATTTGTAAAGTGCCATTTGTAAGTGTTATTAGAACGTGGAGATGAAGGAGATTAATACAGGCTGGGATGATCTGAAAAGAATTCTTTAAAATGTCAGGTTTGCCTTTTAATGTATGTTCTGTAATCCATAGTCTGGAGAGGAAGGAAAAGAGAAAGATAGAGAAATGGAAAGAAATAAAGAACCTGCCATGGAGGAGGGCTGGGGGAGGGGGGAGGGAACCGGGGACGTTGGTGGTGGGAGATGGGCACTGGTGGCGGGATGGGTGCTGCTACACTGTATGACCAAAACCCAAATATGAACTTTTTTAATTGTATATCTTTGTAATTGTAAAAATTAAAAAATTTAAAAAAATAAATTAAAAAAAAAATGTCAGGTTTGTATGAGGCCCAAAATATAGTACAGGGAATAAGGTGCTTACTTAAATACAGATCTTTCATTTTCCTTCCCTAGTGTTACATATGACCCCCATGAACACTGCCAGGAGTGATCCCTGAGCACAGAGTCAGGACTCATCTCCGAGTACTGCTGGGTGTGAGGTACCAGCGGAACCTCAACTTGAACCTCCAGCTCTTCCCCTCAAAAATCAAGTTGTAATAGGTCAAATCGCCTTTGGGAAATGTGACATATCTAGATTCAAGGAAAGAAAAAGAATGTATGAGACTTTTTGGCAACTTTCAAAAAGTTGCCAAAAATCTTTTTTATTTTTAAGTTACTCCTGGAAACCAGGAGTAGGAGGGCAGAGCTGACATTCAGTTTGAGCATGACTTCAAGAAGCATAACCAGAAGATTCAGTGTAGATAGTTTTGGCAAGCTGGAATTCATAAGAGGAAAGAGACAACAAACAAGAGAAATAATGGCCAAAATACTATTAACTGTTGCTCTCTACACATTTCTCAATAGATGGTATGCTGATCCAGAGACTCACAGACATGGGGCAGAGCTGCTACCAGCTCTCCCTGTGCCCAGCAGCTCACGAGGCACCCGGGAGGGATGGCAGGTACTAGCCCCAGCCTGCCACCCCAGCAGAGCCTCGCAACAAGCCAGATGACCCCCTACTCTATGAGGGCCGCCATTTTCCACATTTGGACCTCCCTCTCGTCAGAACTCCATCCAGAAGATGAGCCTATCACAGCCTGGATCATCGACACCCACCCTACAGCAGTTTTTTTTAATCCTCTGATTGAAATCTCTGCTGATCCAGAGACTCACAGACATGCGGCAGAGCTGCTACCAGCTCTCCCTGTGCCCAGCCATTCATGAGGCGCCCAGTTCATCAATAAATGCTGTATTTAGAGATGACTACAAGAGTATGCTACCCACACAGCAAACCTGGCAAGCTGCCCGTGTCGTATTTGACATGCCAAATACCAGTAACAATTATGTTATGTCATTCCCATGACATAATATAATGGTTTGAGACTCTTTATGTTCCTGGAGTGAGCAGATGCCCTTGGGCTCTACTATCATGAAACAGGACATATGGAGATGTTACTGGAGCCCGCTTGAGCAAATTGATGATGAACGGGAAGATAGTGATAGTGATAGTATGAGACTTGGCAAGCATCACTGAGTGAAGGCTCAGATAAGGGTTTATGGTCAGTTCAAAGAGCAGTAAAGAGGTACAGAAAAGAATCAATGAAAGGGGGCGGGCGATAGCCCAGAGGGTAGGGCATTTGCCTTACTGCGGCCGGCCTGTGCCGGCCGGGTTCGATCCCCAGCATCCCATATGGTCCCCGAGCACTGCCAGGAGTAATTCCTGAGTGCAGAGCCAGGAGAAACCCCTAAGCATCGCCGGGTGTAACCCAAAAAAGCAAAAAATAAAAAAAAGAATCAATGAAAGAATATTTAAAATATACTTATGCTTGGGCCCCACTGTAGAGCCAACAGTCAGTGTCTGCAATGGGTCTGGCCTGATTACTTTCTATCTTCCTCCAAAAAAGTCTATGTACTAGCACTGAAGGAAGTCTCATGCTTGTTGAGTTAAATTAAAGGGGAATGAAGAAAAACAGGATTGGAAGAATGGAGATAGCCGAGGGAATTGTTTCCCTTTGTACAAATCCTGGAGTTCAGAATTAGAGTCAGTGCACAGTAGGGTGTTTTAACCGAGTGTTTTCCATGTTTTGCAAAGCAGGTTTGGTGACAGCTTAATCTAGTTTAGGTTCAAGTTGAGGAAGATGGGGGAAGACTTGGAAAATCCCAGAAGACAGTCCTAGTTTTAGATAGAGGAACTGAAAAGAAAAGATGAGTCCAAGTGAGCAGAAAGAATTAGTGGGATATGACAGAAGAGCAGAAATACTGGAAGATGCAGCAGAAGCCGGGAAAAGCATTCACAACGCCCGCCTGTCCTTCGCCAACTATAAGACTAAGATGACTGCCCTCCGACGCCCTGATGGATCTATCACATCTTCCAGAAAGGCAATGGAGAAGATTATCCAGGACTTCTACTCAAATCTCTTTGATAGCCACATCCACCTGCCCACATACCAAATTCCACAGGATGGATATGTCATTCCCAACGTTCTCCCTTCTGAAATCCAACATGCCATCTCGTCGGTAAAGAAGGGAACAGCACCAGGCCCAGACAAAGTCAGACCCGAACACCTGAAGAATCTGCCATTGGTACTCATCAATACACTAGCTCGGGTCTTCACAAGCTACCTGTCCGAATGCAAGGTGCCCTCCCAATGGAAAACCAGCAGGACAGTTCTACTGTTCAAGAAGGGAGACATTCCACGACATCAGCAACTATCGCCCCATCTGCCTGTTGTCCATCATCTACAAGCTGTTTACATGAGTCATCCTGAACAGGATGAGCAGAACACTAGATGAAGGAAAACCATGTGAGCAAGCAGGCTTCCGGAAAGGATTCAGCACAATCGACCATAACCACAGTAACCAAACCCATTGAGGTTTGTAGGGAGTACAAGATGCCGCTCTGTCTCACGTTCATTGATTTACAGAAAGCCTTTGATTCTGTGGAGACTGAAGCAGTCATCGAAGCCCTAGCCAAACAGGGTGTTCAAACCCAATACACCAAGATCCTTCATGAGCTGTATTACGGATTCACCACCAGGATCTCACCATTCTACAAAGAAGTGATCATTGATGTCAAAAGAGGGGTTCGACAGGGTGATACCATTTCACCAAAACTCTTCAGTGCCACCCTCGAGAACATCATGTAACAATTAGAAAGGGAAGAAATGGGAGTGAAGATATAAGCTTGGCAACTATACCACCTCCGCTTCGCTGATGACATCGTTCTAATAACACCAAACATTAGCCAAGCGGCACAAATGCTGGCTGACTTTGACCAAGAATGTGGAAAGATAGGTCAACAGCTGAATCTAAAGAAAACCATGTTTATGAAGAATGAACTAGTTCCAGAGGCCCCATTCACTCTCAATGGAACAAACATCTCTGAATGCAGCAGTTATGTGTACCTAGATCTAGAAATCAACATGATGAATGACCTAAAACCTGAGCTGCGCAGGAGGAAGAGAGCGGCATGGAATGCCTTCAAAGGCATCAAAGAAATAGCTAAAAGACAAAGAACCTCTGGCTCCAGGCACATCTCTTTGATTCCACCTTCTCCCTGCATTAACATACGCCTCAGAGACCTGGGCCCTACGAAAGCAGGATGAGAATGCTTTTCGGGTCTCCCAAAGAGGAATGGAAAGAGCTATGCTTGGAATATCACACCTCACTCAAGTGAGAGAAGGAATTCGGAGTTCTGACCTCCGTCGCTATTCCAGAATCAGGGATGCTGTCTTGTTTGCCAAGGTATCGAAAATCAGTTGGGCTGGACATGTAATGCGATTTGGAGACAACCTCTGGACTAGAGCCATTACGACTGGATCCCACGGGATGTCAAAAAGATCACGTGGCCGCCCACCTACAAGATGGTCAGACTTCCTTGTAAAGACCCTGAAGGAACGGTTTGAGGCTCTTCATATTCCTGAATCAACCAGATGCCATGGGCTACATTGGCACGTGATAGGGTCGAATGGAAATGTTACTGGTGCCGCTCGAGCAAATCAATGAATAACGGGATTCAAGTGATCAATTGATCAACTGACAGGAAGAAAAGGTGCTGATGTTTCTTAGTAAGGTGTAGCTGCAGTGACGGCATTCTGTCTGTCTGTTTTCCACTCCAGGCCCACAATCAGGCACTTGAGGAATTAGGAAATGGAACTCAGTCCCTATTCCCACACCTTGTCTTGCCCAGAGATTACTTCACTTGTCTTCACTTGTCTTCCCGTTGTTCATCGATTTGCTCAAGTGGGCCTCAGTAACATCTCCATATGTACTGTCGTGTACTAATGTAGCCCAAGGGCTTCTGCTCACTGCAGGAACATGAAGAGCCTCAAACCATTAGTTCAGGTCATGGGAATGAGATGTATAATTGTTACTGGTTTTTGACATATCAAATATGACATGGATAGCTTGCCAGCCTACCTACACTCAGTAGTAGGTAGGCTCTCAGTTCGTGCATTTACTGATTAACTACAAGACCACAAAGTGGCTACGGCGCAATGGGGAGAAATTGACTTTTCTCTTGGGTGGAGCTCTGATGAGCTGTGGAGTCGAATGTTGAAAATAGCTGCCCTCATGGTGTGGGCGTTCCTCCGGCTTCTTGCGAGGCTCTATTGGGATGGTGGACCAAAGCTAGAACCTGCCTTCTGTCCCGGATGCCTCATGATCAGCCGAGCACAGGGAGAGCTGGTAGCAACTCTGCCCGTGTGTGTCTGTGTCTCTGGTTCAAGCATACCTGGGCTTGAAACAGGCTTCACTGTAGGGTGGGACTCTGATGAGCAGGGCTTGAGATTGGCTTTTCTCTCTCTCTTTTCTCTTAGCAGCTCTGACGAGATGCTAGATGAAAAGATTGCCCAGAGATGCTAGATAAAAAGAGCTCATTCCTAATTTTGATCTTATTAGTCAGTCCCTAAACTACCATGCTTTTGGTTTCCTGGTTTCTTCCCTGAGAAATTTTCAGAAATAGGCCGTCCTGACTTCCTCTCCACCCACATTCTCTCTCACCCTTGTAGTTCTCTTCTGTAGCTTCAGTCTCTCTTGACCATATCCACTCATCTCTCCTTTTCTAAATCCCAGTGACATTTCTCACAAAATTAATTTTATTCTATCCATCATCTGTTTTTAACTCAGTTCCTTAAGGTCTGTCTTTCTCTGATACTGGGCCATTCAGCAAAGCTCCTGGCTTGGTACTGGAGTGGGAATGAGGATTATTCCCAGTGGTACTCAGGGAACTATGTGGTGCTAGGAATTGAGCTTGGACCCACCACATGCAGTACGTGTGCTCTTGCATTTTGTCTCCCTCTGGCCTCTTAAAGATGGTAACACTTGCCTTCTCCAGAAGTGAAAGTGGGATGGTTATTCCTGGTCCTCCTTTTACCACCAGATTCTCATCTCTAACCTGTGTTTTTGTTCCATCTGTGCCGAATTCACATCCCAAGATCCTTTCTTAATTTATGCTCTCCCAACACTATTCACTTGCACCCCAGGTCTCAACATTTCATTTCCAGAGATGACAGTACATTGTCACCTGGTTACTCTGTCTGTCCCCGTGCATGCTTCTCACCATGAACAGTACTGGCAAAATCCTTTATTACAAAGAAAGCACTTTGCCTTGTGAGTTTCTTTGAGCTACTTTTATTCTGCCCTTTTTTTGAACTTTTTAATTCTGGTTCCTTGACTTGCTTACTGAAGCCTCAGTTCCCTGACCTTTCAAAAATACCCTTATCCTAGGGGTTCTGTGAGTCTTAAGCAAGATAATGTATGTGAAAAAGCTAAGTTCACTTCTGTTATAGCTGTCATAATTGTACTTATTATTCCCTGAAGGTTGCATCTAGGTTTGTTTGGGTTTACTCTATACCATGTTCCCTCAGAGGATATGGCCCTCAAACAATCAAATGAACAGATTCTAAATTCCAGAGAGAGGTTGCTTAAGTGATGATTTAAGTCAATTTTGCGGAAGTGACCCATTTCTACCAAGTTCAGTCTGAGCTGATTTGTCCTTCTGAGTACCTGTTCAAAAACCAGAGGAAACTACTGCTGTTCACAGTGATGTGTCACTGGAAGGCTCTGAGTTTCAACCAGTTTGGCCCAGGGCTATGTATTAGTGGTGACGTGGATGCTTTCACTAGTGTGCCCTTGCGTGTCAAGGCGAGGTTCTCTGTTATCAAGGGGTATCAAGTGTTTTTCAGCTTCTGAGCTCGGAGATTTGATGGCAAGATTTTATACTGCCTAAACTAATCTGCAATTTTTTTGTCAATATGGATTTATTAGCTGTTTCAGATCTATAAGTGCTGAGTGACCTGATTTGTGACTTAACACTTGAATTACTGCCTACAAATATTTTGGGAACTGTAAAGTGATAAGGTACTAAGGAACAGAGTTAGTACTGAAAAGGCCTCATGACAGTGAGGCCGGAGATTTAACTTGTAATATGATGTTCTACCGTAACTGAAAAATTACTCAACCTTGAAACCTGAAATGCATCTCATATTGTTGCGGAACTATGAATATCAGCTGCTCTTTCTTCATTGCATCGTTGTTGGTTTGCCCTTATTCAATGGTCAAGAGAGGTTTGACACATTATACTGAAGGTTTTTGGACTTAATCACAGTATTGAAAATAAGGTGCCCAGTTGCTTTCTTGGAAACAGTTTGGTAGATATTGTGAAACTGTTAGTCCCGATGTGGTATAAAGTGAGGAAGCAGACCATTTGTATATGTAAATTTTTGCTTTTAGGAAAAAGCCAAAGGTGGTTTTTCAAAAGTGTCTTCAGTAAACATAATACCATTTCGTGATTCTGATTAGAATGTCTGTTTCACTGCATGAAGGGATTTCCATGAAACAGATGTGAATATTTGGTGATGGTGATCAATGAATTCTGGTTATAAGTGAACAGATAATGTTAAATTAAATGTCAAAGTAACTATGTTCAGTTTCAGTGATCTTTGCTGTTTCTTGCATCAAGAGGTAAAGTCTATTATCTCTTCCCTTAAATCCATCTGACCTTGTGACTAATCTTTCCCATAGAATGCAGTGGAAGTCTTTACAACTTTGGAGCCATTTTTTTTAATTGAACCACAATGAGACACATAGTTACAAAGTTGTTCATGATTGGGTTTCAGTCATATAATGTTCCAATACCTATACCTCCACCAGTGTACATTTCCCCATTTCCCTCACCCCTACCCTCCCACCCCTGCCTACCTCCATGACAGGCACTTTCTTCTCTCTCTCTCTCTCTCTCTCTCTCTCTCTCTCTGTGAGCCTAGTTCCTGAAAGGCCTTATAGCTTTTTCTCTTAGAATATGGCCATATGTCAGCTGTATGCGGAAGCCACATGGAGCAGAAACTAGCCCCTGACCCCAGCAGCTGAGAAACAGCATCAAACTATAGTTGACATTGGAGTGAACTTATTTGCGTCACCAGAGCGGTCTAACCCCAACATCCTTGAGTGACCTGAGGTGAAATCAGAAAAATCAACCAAATGAGCCCAGGGAATTGTGAACCCGGGAATCAAAACTAAATAAGACTATAGTACTGGAAGTACTTGCCATAGCAATCAGAGAAGAAAAGGACATCAAGGGCATCCAGATAGGCAAGGAAGAAGTCAAGCTATCATTATTTGCAGATGACATAATATTATACCTAGAGAACCCTAAACTCTCTACAAAAAACTCCTAGAAACAATAGACGATATAGTAGAGTGGCAGGATACAAAATCAACACCCAAAAGTTGGTGGCTTCCTATATACAAATAACAAAAGAGAAGAAAGGAATATTAAGGAAATGATTCCGTTCACAATTGTGCCACAGAAAATCAAATACCTAGGAATCAACTTAAGCAAGTGTGTAAAGGACCTGTACAAAAGAAAACTACAAGACACTGCTTCAAGAGATAAAAGAGGACACAAAGAAATGGAAACACATTCCCTGCTCATGGATGGGGAGAATCAACATTGTCAAAATGGTAATACTCCCTAGAGCTCTGTACAGATTCAATGCAGTCCCTATAAGGATACCCATGGCATTCTTCAAAGAAATTGACCAAACGCCTCCTGAAATTTTTATGGAACAATAAACCCCCCAAGGATAGCTAAAGCAATCCTCGGGAAGAAGAAGATGGGAGGCATCAACTTTCCCAACTTAAAACTGTACTACAAGGCAGTAGTAATTAAAACAGTGTGGTATTGGAATAAAAACAGACCTGTGGACCTATAGAATTGAATTGAGTATCCTGACACCCAACCTCAAACACATGATCATTTAATCTTTGATAAAGGTGCAAAGAGTCTAAAATGGAGTAAGGAAAGCCTCTTCAACAAGTGGTGTTGGGAAAACTGGGCAGCGACATGTAAAAAAATGAATTTGGAACTGTGTCTAACACCATGCACAAAAATCAGATCAAAATGGATTAAAGATCTCAATATCAGACTTGAATCCATAAAGAACATTGAAGAAAATATAGGAAAAACCCTCCACGACATTGAAGCTAAAGGCATCTTCAAAGGTGAAACATCACTAATAAAGAAACTAGAAGAAAAGATAAACATATGAGACTACATGAAACTAAAAAGCTTCTGCACCTCAAAAGAAACAGTGACTAAGATACAAAGGCAGTCCACAGAATGGGAAATAATATTCACCCAATACCCATCTTATAAGGGGTTAATATCTAGGATATATCAGGCACTGGTAGAACTTTACAAGAAGAAAACAAACAACCCCATCAAAAAATGGGGAGAAGAAATGAACAGAAACTTCAGCAAGGAAGAAATTCGAATGGCCAAAAAAAAAAAAACAACAACCAAAAAAGGGCTCATCATCACTAATCATCAGAGAGATGCAAATCAAAACAACAATGAGATATCATTTTACACCACAGAGACTGGCACATATTCAAAAGAGCAAGAACAACAAGTGCTGGCATGGATGTGGGGAAAAGGGGACACTCATCCATTGTTGGTGAGAATGCCGGCTGGTACAGCCTTTCTGGAAAACAATGTGGACATTCCTCCAAAGACTAGAAATTGAACTCCCATTTGACCCAGCCATACCACTCCTGGGAATCTACTCTGGGAAACCAAAAATACGCGAGCGGAAACACCATCCCTACTTTTATGTTCATAGCAGCATTATTCACAATAGCCAGAATCTGGAAACAACCAGAGTGCCCGAAAATCGATGACTGGATAAAGAAGCTTTGGTACATCTACACAATGGAATACTATGCAGCTGTTAGGACAAATGAAGTTATAAAATTTGCCTATAAATGGATGGACATGGAGAAGATTATGTTGAGTGAAATTAGCCAGAAGGAGAGAGACAGATACAGAATGACTGTATTTATTTGCACAACATAAACATATATGTACATATTATGATACCAATATCCAAGGTCAAGTGAAGCATATATCAGGAGGTCTTGTCAAAGGTGGAAATTATCACAAACGTGTGGAAGTCAGAGGCTAGGTAAGACAGAAAATGGAACAGTGTGCTAACAATTGTCGAGGGTACTAATGCCAACCTAGAACTGAGCATTAAATGGAGGCAAAAGGATACACATCAAACCCTTTAATGTATGTTCTGTAATCCATAGTCTGGGGGGAATGAAAAGAGAAAGAGAGAGAGAGGGAAGGAAATAAAGAACCTGCCATGGAAGAGGGCTGGGGAGGTGGGAGGGAACCGGGGACATTGGTGGTGGGAGATGGGCACTGGTGGAGGGGATGGGTGCTGGAACACTGTATGACCAAAACCCAAATATGAACTTTTTAATTGTATATCTTTGTAATTGTAAAAATAAAAAATTAAAAAACAATAAGACTGATTTAAAAGGATTGTTTTGAACTCATGAAATTTTGGGAGTTTTGAGGCAGTCTCTAACTGATAGAAAGAAAGAAACTCAGAAGGCAGGCAAAAAGCTCTTGCTATCAAAGTTTGGCTATTTTGAAAAATAAAATTTATTCTGAAAAAGATTAATTGGACAATGACTTGTTAGTTCCCAGAAATTTCAAGCAAAAAAGAACTTGACAGTTCCCCCTCTGCATCCCTGATTCCTGACAGCAACTTCATGGATTTGTATTTTGTCATCCCATGAGACAAGTTGCTTGTTGAGAGCTGGGTCCAGGTTTTATGCTTGGTCTCCCTCCAAAGAACCCTGGGCCCACATCTTAGAGAAGGTTCAGTTAATGTATGTTACTTACTGGGTAATTTGGAAGTGGCTTGTATATCCTGGGGGCATGGATCTTCAAGGGACTGGGTGTGACCTGGGCCTGTCAGCTGTGGCTTTGTTCATAATTGGGATTTGTTGGGCTTTAACTCTTGCAGTATGTGTGTTTTGATGACTGAGTTGGTATGCCCGGTACAATTATGCATGGATTGGTGGATACAATTTTTAACCCCTGTAGAATCACAATTTAGAGACCACTTGTTTTTGATACTAGCTGTCTCACAGATGCCTTAATCCAAGCTGCCTTCAAGAGAGAGCCATTGCACAAAATTGCAAAAGCCTAGTTGGTTCAAAACCTGAAAACTTTCTATTGTAGGAACCTAAGTTGCTGGTTACCATACCCAGCTCAGGAAAGTGTGATTGTTCTCAGCTAAGGGTGGGGGTGGGGGAGTTTCAAAGACGTGTTCTTTGCAGATGCTTGCAAAGTGCTTTTACATTTTCCAAACATAGCTTGGATCTGGCCTGCAGAACTGAGAGTAAAAGAAGAATTTATGTATTTTTAAGACAAGAGGAAAGGAAATCAAGTGTCAGTCTGGACTTCATCCCTAGGCCTTCTGCCATCAGTTCAAGTTTCTCTCTTAAGACCAGGCCTCCTCAATGACCTGAAGAAGGTGTTCCTATACCCTGTGGTTCTGATCAAACATGTCACATTGAGTCAGAAATTCTGGTTCTCTACCTCCAACAGATACACCACGCATTGTCCAGATGTCCAGATCTTCCTTCAAAGGCTTGCACAGTTGTGAGGGCTGTCTCAGAAAACAGCCTCTAGATCCTTGAGAGAAGTCCATAGTATCAGAGATTTGCCTTATTCAAGGTCAAACCCTTCCTGGGACAAACTGTATCTTGCCATTTTACACAGAGGTGACATGTCTCTACAGGTAATATTTGATTGAGAATTTTCTGTCAAATTAGCAGAGCTTTCGTTAGGCCAGGGTCACTCTTCTTCTCTGCCCATCCAGGCTCCAACTCTCCTTTCACACACGAGCATCTCTGTCTCGGCATCTGCTGTGAGAGGCTCAGCCTGCGATAGCACCACAATCCAACCAGCACTCTTGATTGATGGCACTTTCAGTTTATACAGACGGTGAGAATATATAGAGAATAGATCCCCACACTTATCTGACCTAAAGCCCTTCTCCAGAATAATCATTCAGCGTCCCTCTGGAATTCTTACCTGTTCTGGAATTCTTTCTGGTCATTTCTATAAAGAAATGAACAGAAAATGCCCCTTTCCCAATTTCATCCACGACAAAAACCCAACCCTCCCTCCAGAGTTTTACCACTTCCCTCACCCCACCCATGAGGTTGTATCACTCACTTTGGGGAAACACTGCTGAAGATGGATAGTCAGGATCTTGAAACAACCTGTGTCCAATGACACATGAGTGGATAATGAAGATGTGGTATATCTACTGAGTGGAATACTATTAAGCTACAAGAAAGAATTAAATCTTTATTTGCTACAACATGGGTGGAATTTGAGGGGCCATACTACATAAAATAAGATAGAGGGAGAGAGAAAGATACCAGACGGTCTCACTCACATGTGACATGTCAAAAAACAGAGCAAAGAAATAGATAATGTGAAGTGAAAACAAACCCTTACACAGTGATCACAGAATTGGGGCTACTAAGGGGGGGGGGGGAAGAGGACCGAAAGGGTCTAAAGAACTATGGGAGAGGGATATTGGCAGGTTGACAGCAGGTTTTGATGACATTATAGCCTGAAAAATCTATAAATACACTCTTGTAATCACGTTGCCTCAATAAAAAATATCATTGCAAATTAAAAATTAGAATGAAATAATAGAAAAACATTAAGGATATAAAAAACGGGGAGATGTTCACAGACTGAAATCTCAAAAAGTGGGGGCTACCACACTTAAGAGCCGAATTTCTTATGGAATCACTGTGAGATACACAGTCACAAAGTTGTTTATGTTTGGGTTTCAGTCATATAATGTTCCAACATCTATCCCTTCATCATTGAACATTTCCTACCTCCAATGTCCACAGTTTCCTTCCTACTCCACCCCACTCGACATCTATGGAGGTCACTTTTTCTTCTCTCTCTCTGCTCTTTTTCAGAGCTGAATTTATAACTGTTATTGAAAAATTAGTCTCGGTAACTCTGACCTGTTCATTGCTGTATTAGGTGGGACAAAAACTGTGTTTCTCTCCTTTTGTCAAGGTCACCAGGACCTCCTACTGACATATGATCCAGGGCCTCCTTATGGTACCTGCTTGCCCCTATTTTTATCTCAATAAGAATAAATGCTTTAGTAGACAGAAAAAAGGAAACCGCCCAACCTTGTATTTTATTAGTTCCACACAAGTATTCTCAGCACTGAGTTCTCTTGGCCTAAGGCCAGATTCTTTTGTTTACAGATCCTGGGGTTTTGCTCTGAGGGACACAGTGGCTGATACTGCCTTGCTGGTGTCATTTGTTACCTATAGCAGATGGCATTCCTGTTGGCAAGATCCACATTTGTGTCATTCACACTAAGAAAACACATTTACCCATATCCTAAAATGGTTCTTTTTTCCATATAAAAGACATTCTTAGATCTGGTAAGATGTTATAGGAGATACAGCACTTGAACACGACCAACCCCACTTTGCCCCCTGGAACATCATGGTCCCTGAACATTATGTGGTATATCTCTAGCGATCACAAACACAGCTTGCTTGGCCCAAGTATCCCCAGTACCTAGAAGCACCCATATCCTCAGGCCCTAATATTGAGTGTCTGACCAAGAAAGGAGCCCTTGGATCTCTTGAGCACTGTTTGGGAGAGTCCCTCACCAAGAGACAGTCTTATTTTGAAAATTTTAAAGTACTTCCTTTAAAGATTTAAAATTGTGCTAAAAATAAATACGTCTCACACTGTGCCCTTAATTTTAATCATATGCCCTTAATTTTAATCATGTGCACCATGCCCTTAAGAATAATCATGATGCTTTGAGCCGAAGGAATAGAGTAGCTGGTACCTCCTTAAAGACAGCCACCTCCCCTCTCCCTTTTGTCACCAGTCCTGTCTCTGGCCAGGCGGTCATGTCTCAGTCCTTCCAGCAATCAAGTCTGAAATATGAATAAAATAGCAAACAAATGTTCTTTTATAAAATTAAAACAAATGCTTTTAAATCATAAATATTGTTGTGGCTTCTTTGGGGGGGTTAATGATAAGAGATCCCATTATGCAACAAATCATACATAGAATACATGTAAAAGGCTCAGTTATAGTACACAATCCTTGAAACGTTTATTCAAATTGTCCACCGGCAGAAATAGGATATTTGAGTAGAATGAGTTTCATTGACTGTAGAAGTGACTTCCCTGGGCTGATACAATACCTGCTACTGTTTGTGACTGCTTGGAATACCAACCAGCGGGAAGCTTCCAAAACTGAGCTTGCTGAAATTGAATTCAGACTGTGTAAGGGGATTGGCTCCCTTATGGCTTCTGTTCCTGGGTGATAAGAGACCCTTAAATAGCTCCTTGGCTCTAGTCAGCATGGGGCATTGATCTTGGCAGGGTTTCCTGCCAGAAAGGGGAGCTGGTGTTTGTGGAACCAGGACAACCCTAGACTGGGAGGCAGCATCTCCAAGGTAGGAGGTGCCTGCAGTGTCAGGAGCTAGAAGCTGGCGTTGACATCCTGCAGTCTGATCCCCTTTCTCCTCCCTACCTGGAGCTTGCCTGGAGAAGGGAAGTGTTTATGTTGGCGTGGTTGACTGCCATTTAATTCCATTGTGCTGCATCTCTAGCAAGCATCCACACCGGTAGTGCTAAGCATGCCGAGACTGCTGCTGCTCATGTGTGGCCCCACGGGACCGTCCTGTGCTCAGCTCTAGCAGGGCTTAGCAGCCACAAGGACTATACCTGGTAGTGCTCAGGGCCTATGTAATGCAGCGGTTGAACTTGGGATATAATCAAACTTCTATCACTTGAACTATATTTCCTTGGCCCTTAGGTGATACCATGTAAGGTTTTATTGGTCACAGGTTTTTTTTGTTGTTGCTTCTTCTGCACTACTGTTGTTTAAAAAAGAAGCCAGAATGATAGAATCCATCATTAGTTCATAGATATTGAAAAAATCATGCTTAGGGTGCATTTGGCCACAGGACCTTAGCCACCATGTCAGCCTCACCCCCCGTCATGTGTTGTGGATGTTTTTGCATTCCACACATTGAGTCCCAGAATTGGCCTTTCAGGGGAAAGTAGACAAGTCCTAAAGGGTCAGAGAATGGACTTTTCCTGTGCCACCATCTAGTCCCACCAGCTACATTTTCCTGGCAATGCCCACAGCTCCTTGGCACTTAGCAGTAATTACCTGGCACTTGTATTTGTGAGGGTTGTTTCAGAGATGCCCACACTGTCTCCCCTTCTCCAGTTCCTGCATTCTCACACACACTGAGAGCAGAAGTGTTTGTTATTCTACATCTTCATCTCCTGCTAGCACCCAGAAGGGTGCCTGTTAGCTGGAACTAAATAGTGTAGTGACTGGGTGGGAGCTTCTGGGCCCCCATCTCTCCCTTTCCCTGCCGAGGACCTGAGCATGTGCAGATAGGGAAGCTATGCTGGGCTGGGTGTTGTGGTCTCCTAGGCAGTATGGAACTGCTTTTGGGCTCTATCTCTTTTGCTTGGTTCTTTGTGTCCCTCTGTCTAAACCTGGTGGTAACCTTTGTGTTCGCGCACCAACTATGGGATGTATTTCCCCTAGGTTGAGAGGAAACTGGGCATCCTCCTGGACCACAGTATAGAGACATTTGGACAATCTGCAGATTTGCTGTCCTCAGGTTTTCAGGGTTGTTGGTAGAAAGTCATCCTGGCAGCAGAGTGAGAGCCAGGTCTCTATTTCCCAGCACCAGAGGTGCCTTACCAGGTGTCACTCAACCCCATGGTTCCAGAAGTCTTGTGTCTGATCTTGAGCTTCTACTCAGATCAGAATACTTAGTTTTCTTCCAAGGTAAAAATCTCTCAGAGATTATATTTCTTTGGTAGTGGGTTGGGGGCTAGGGGACACACCTGTCATACCTCAGGGCTTACTCCTGGCTCTGTGCTCAAGGATCACTCTTACTGGTGCTCAGGGGATCATATGTGGTGTTGGAGATTGAATTGGGAGTTGGTCACATGCAAAGCAAATATCTTAGCCCCTGTATTTCTTAGCAACTATATTTCTTCAGCCCCCAGAGATAGAGATCTTTTTTAAAGATGCAAAGTTTTTCAGAACATTGTTGCGTGCTTGTAATAGTTATCACTGGCTTAACTACCTTAGATGGGAAGGAATGTTGTTATCTCATGTAACAAGAAGTCCCAAGGCAGGGACTGTAGGGTTGGTTAATTCTGTGACTGTAACTCCACTGTCATTAAGAGCCTGGTTCTTTCTTCTCTTTTCTGCCTTACTCTGTGTGTTGGCTTTGTTTTTGTATCCAATTTCCTTGTGTGTGCCTGACAGCTACCACATGCAACATTGCTATGACAATAATCAGGAGGAGAAAAGGGACTTGATACATACCCTTGGTCTACAAGGAAGATTCATTTTGGAAAGTTTTGAATTTGACTTTCGCTAACATAGCCATAGCTAAACTAATCCCTGCTATGGACCACGAGCCTACCATCATGCTAGATTTAATTCCATTGTGTCCCATCTCAGAGGCTTTGAAAGGAGTCCCAGGAGCACAAGACCCTCCTGAGGGAGGGAGTCATCTGTAAGGAAGCAGGTTCTGTTGGGAGGGAAGGGGCTGGGGGAGTACCTGGTCAGAGGCTAATGCAATTAAGATGCTGCCTGGAGATGCTGAGGCACTCAGACTTCAGGAGTTTAAGAAGAAAAGTTTTGGAAAAAGTGGCTAAAATAACACCTGTTGGAACACCTTCAGCTTTTGTGTCTTGACTTCTTCTGCCTTTAAGTAAGAACTCTGGATGTGTCTAATCCTATGTCTGACCATTAAAGATAACTGTGAGAGTTTCTGTTTATTGGGCACTTACCCTGTGCTGGCTAGGGCAGGGCCTTACACATATGGTTTCTAATGGCAGCGCTACATTGGAAGGCTGTCTTATTATTCCCATTTTATAGATTGGGAAACTAGAACCCACAGAAGTGCAATGGCTTACCATTGACAACACAGCACATATGTGTTGGGCTAGGAGTCAGCAAGGACTATTTAAATATCAGCTTCTTTCTATTACTCTCCTCCCTCAATCAGTTTTTGGTCATATACAGGAGTTATTAGTGTTTAGGGGTCACTCCCAGCAGTACTCAGGGTATCACATGTAATGCTAGGGAGTAAACCCGGGCCTTCTGCATACAAATCACATGTTCAGCCCAAACTTTCCCTCCAGCCCCTCAACCTCTGCTTTATATAGTCCTGTATCAGGTGCTGAGGATGCAAAGAAGAATCAAACTTAGTTCCTATCCCCAGGAAGATGTAGCCAGGTCCTTTCTGGAAGTTCACTCTGGAAGATGTTTGACTCAAGCTCAATTTAGAAACGACTTGGGACTGGTGAGCTCGGAAATGAAGCACAGACATGAACTTTCTACCACTCAACGTTCTTGCCATGCTCAGGAGGCCGCAAACTCTGCTAGTAACCTGGGAAGGGCGTTAGGAACAGGGACGTGGTGCCAGATTGCCTGGGCTCTGATCCTAGCACTACCACTTTCTGACTTTTGGCAAGATGCTCCACTCTCTGTACCCACCTGGTGGGCTATGGTAGCTTAAGATAAAAGAAGCCCCTAAATTCACAGAGTGGCTGGGGGGGATAGTTAACTGCTATTATTATACTGACTCACATTGCTCTTCAATGAATGTAGTTTCCTGATTAAATCAAGATGATCAAACATCTGATCTAACTGCCTTTCTTCATTGCTCAGCTTCTCACGTCCTGCCCCAGATCTGGGCACTGGGTCATTGATGACAGCTTGCAGACTGCTCCAGAAGGCAACCGGAACACTGTGTGCTTGGTACTCACTGAATGACAAGTGTGAACGGCAAGATGATCAGACAACCCTGACCTTTAGATTTCCATCTGCGTACTGGCTGCAGAGGAGGAGAGGGAGCAGAAATGAGCTTTTGTCTGTCTCCTCTTGGGCACGGGCTCACCCTGTGGCATTTCTTTGTCCCGCTAACCATAGTCTGCTGTGCTGAGTCCTGGAGACAGAGTGGGCTGGGGGAATCCTCTCCCTGGGCTTTCTCATCTCATCGCTGACTGGGGCACTGGGAAGTCCCCTAGCCTCGATTTCCTCTCTGCGCTGAGAGGTACCTTATCAAGTCTGTAGTCTCATTTAAAAATCCCCTGGAGTTGGGGGTGGGTGGAAACAGAGAGGGTGTCTATGAAAATAGGACAGGCCCCTGAAGCTTGGGCAGAATGGGTCCTGCGGCCAGGACGCAGCCCATCCATCTGTGAGCTGTCCTGCAGCCCCAGAGACCAGTGGTCTAATCGATCCTTAGAAAATAATTAAGGCTCACAAAGGCAAGCCAAGCTTTATCGATGCAGGGTGCTATTAAGAACAAGATAAAAGCTCAGAGTCATGATTGAATCTTGAAAACAAGGCCAGAGTGGGCATTTTTCTTAGTCAAGGTGTCATGGGAGAAAGGAGAGTTACAGGGAAAGAGAAGATGAAGTAGAGAAAAAAAACATGTTTTTGAGACAGTAGACAAGACACTGTGACATCAACATAAAAGAAGGTGGAGCAGCTAGCATAGGGGGCAAAAGGACCTTGGTTCAATATCTGGTACCAGATGACCCTCTGAGAACTAAAGGGTACAGCCCTGAGACTTCTACACATTCTGGTACGGCTACAGGGGTCCCCAGCACCACAGGGAATGAGTCCTTCATCCTTAAGCCCTGTCATTGAACCATCCAACAGGCTAAGCATCACCAGAGGTGGCCCTGAAATAATAGGAAAGGAAACCTCTAGCATTGCTGTGCTTTATCTTTTCCTTTTGTGTGTAGGGGCTGCTGGCAAAGCCGGGACTGGAGGATGCATGTGGATGAGCCAAGGACTGACCTCGGGCCTTGCTTACTCTATCACTTTTGTGATCATCCTGGCCCGAGGGAGCTTTTTTTTAAAAATTTTTTAAATTTTATTACAACACTTTTAGACATACAATTGCAAGATGCTCATGCTCGAGTTTTGGTTCTACAGTGTTCCAACACCCATCCCTCCACCCGAACCCATCTCCCATCACCAATCTCCCCACCTCCCTCCCCTCCCCCCCCCCCAACTACTTGGCGGGTTCTGTATATCTTTTTCTCTCCTCTCTATCTCTCCCTCCCGCCTACCTTTCCTAAAAATTGTAGAATGTAGTACATTAAAGGACAGAACTGTTTCCACTAGTTTGATGGACTGTGTGTCCACAAGCAGCCGCGCGACTTAGGGGCCTCATGGTCAGTGTCCGGTCAGTGAAAATGGTGGCTAACGTGGTGGGTGAGTCCCCACAGAGGTGATGGACCCCCAGAGGTGGTGGGCCCACTCCCAAAACCCATCTGTCCTCCAGGGGGCCTCATGGTCAGCTGAGCTAGGGGAGAGCCGAGTTCCAGTTCCCCAGCTGCGTTTGAGGCTCTGCATGCTATGGCTGGTCGTCCCAGGGCAGCTCCTGGGCTCAGACAAAATTGAGAGGGGAAGGGGTGACTTCAGTTGCATCTGATGAATTCCCGGCGTTGCCGAGGAACTTTTGTAGGAAAGATGACCCTGAGAGGGGCAGGCTGGAAGCTTGTGGGGGCGCCTCACACCACTCTGGCTCTTGTAAGGCAGGGGGTTTGTTTTCTCAGAGGGAGACTCCAGTCTGGTCCTTCTCCTGCGACCACCTCCTAGTCCTCCTCTGGCTCCCTCCCTCCTCTTCTGCACAGAGTTTGCAGGGAGGAACAGCAGCGGGCCCCTGCTGCCTCACAACTTCACTGAGCTTTGCTTTCTTTTAACTGCCTGCCTTTGGCAGAGCTAGCTTTCAAGGGCTGAAATCCAGCCCAGGAGATCTAATTTCTCAAGTCATTTTGATCTTTTTACTTCAAAGGTATTCTTTTCACATTGGCATCTGGTCTGATGGCTGTAGGCCTGCCTTTTCCTGCTGGAGGTTTGGGGTCTGTGAGAGACTGGGATGACCTGGGGAACCTTGAGTGGAGCTTGTTTTTGAGTTGCTGGTCTCTGCCACCTCCGGTACCCTGTCTTCCCCTCTATCTGGCTTCCCTTTCTCTCTTGATGCCAGACGTCCTCCTGTGTCCCTGTCCTCATGCCTCTGATCCAGATCTGCCCTCAGGACAGGAACTGACATAAACGCAGGGGTCTCCTCCTTCGTTGTCCTCTCTGCAAGGACTCCTACCTCCCTGCTATGGCCCAGTTCCAGGTGCCCTCATGAGAGGGACACTCTGCAAGAAAGGAGGTAATTCCTTTATGTGTAATTCTCACATCTCACACAATGTCAAGTACATAGTGGGTTCTGGGGACTAGTAGGGAGGATGAATGGCATCTGAAGCACTTTGTATATATTCTAGAGATTTGCTGGGGTGGCTTAGGTAAAATCCATTAAGGAAAGAAAACGGGAGTGAGATACAATGGCGTTTTCTCCTCCCCTCTGATTTTCATGCCGTTACACACTTTCTACTTCAGCCTAGCCTCAGTATTATCCATAGTGAATTTACTTTGATTTATTTATATGTGCAGATGTTAAATTACCATTATGTGTGCCATGTGAAATATACATAAGCTATAGCATGTATGCAATATATGTAAATGAAATATACGTAAACAAAAAAGTAAAAAGCTCATAATATGAATATATTATGTATGAATATAGACCACATAAGTGAATACATTTGCATACATAAAAAGATACTTTTCCCAAAATGGTCCTTTAAGTAGAAGTTTGAAAACCAAGGCTGAGAATATAACCCGAGACGATCTCTCTCCTAGGGTCTTTTCCCTTAGAAGCAATTACAGATCCCCATGTGGACAAGGGAACGCATTCAGGGTTTGACTGAGCTGGTGTGGGGAACTTTTTGAACAGTGAATTCTTGTCCTTGTGCCTGCTGCCCATTTCTATGCCCCATACCAAGGCATTAAGCATTAAGAAATGAAGAAGGACTTGGATGATCAGAAGCCACAGCACAGTTAATGTTGTTTAGCTCGAGGGAGGGAAAAGGGTGGTAGATGTTACTGTTGTGCGTGGTAGCTGGCAGGTGGGAGGAGGGGCCTGACTCTGTGTGTGAAGGGGACCAGGTGTGCCCACATGCAGTCAAGGGACCCGCTGCTTCCCTGGCCCACAGCCCTCTGAGGTAGAGCTTCTGGGCTGGCTGGCACCTGCCTTCCCTGGAGCCATCTCTCCTCTTCCCCTCTTTACCAGAGAGGGCATCTCTCAGTCTGCACCCGTAAGTGGAGTCTTTCCCTTAGAAGCTACTCCACACAGGCCTGTTCACTCGACTTTCTAAGGGCGTAAGCTCTGGCCCTTCATTCCTCTTTAAAACCCTGCTGGTCTTACTCTCAGGTGTACTGGATAGAGCTGTGTAGTGGATAGAGCGCTGAATTTGGTGTCCAAGAACCTGACTGTGAGTAAATCTTTCACCAGATCTCACATTCTTTCTAGTGGGTAAATGGGACTAACCACCCTTGTCTTCCTATTCTGAGATGAGGCTCATCTGAAACACTAAGTCAGTCTTTTTAGTTTTCATGGTTTTAGAATCTCCAGGGGAGCTTTGAACACCCACATTCCAGGTAATACAGCTGAAGCAATTAAACAAACTTTTCTGGGGATGATACACAGACCTCAAATTTTTCAAAATTCTTCTGTGAGCTACAGAGATAATACAGTGGGTAGGGCCCTTGCCTTGGACTTGGCCAACCCAGATTTGATACCTGGCATCCCATATAGTTACCTGAGCATTCCCTGGAGTAATTCATGAGTGCACAATCAGGAGTAACCCTTATACATTGCTGAATTCCATCTCATTGCTCACATTTGTCCTTTGGCTGCTACTTGTTCACATGGGGGAGCATATTGTTATTTCTTACTTTCATCACTTTCATTTGTCCTCCATCAGGACTAAAATATATGTAGCCTCTGGACCATCACCTGCTATTTCCTACCGCAGCTAGCCTCCTGGTTGTTCTTAGCTCTCCTGGCAGATGTCACGTTTCTCAGCTGACTCAGATGACTCACAGTTGACATCTTCTGTGGCTTCCAAGCTCCACAGGATCTGTCCAGCACCCTCTTATCCACTCTGGGCTCAATTTCTGCAGTTTCCCTGTGTTTGTTTCCTGCAACAGCTGGAACAAACCTCTGCAGACGGGGTGGCTTAAAAGTACATAAATGTATCCCTCCCATTTCTTGAAACTAGAGAATGAAATCAGTATGTCATCAGGCCCATATGTTCTTAGAGGTTTGAACGGGAAGGAGCTCTTTTGCTCCTTTTTAGCATCTGCTGATGGCCGCCATCTTTGATTTCTGTTGACTGGCAGTGATAGTTCCCAGGTCTCTGCCTCAGTCAGGACATGGTGACATTCTCTCTCTTTATGTTTGTCTCCACATGGCCATCTTCTCAGGATAGTCATAATACTGGATCAGGGCCCAGCCCTCTTCAGTCCGACATCCTCTTAACCCTAATTAATTGCTGCTGCAATGACCCTATTTCCCAGTAAGGTCACATTCTGGGATACCGGGGGTTAAGACTTCAAAATATTTTCTCTTTGGCAATATTATTCAACCCATAACCTCCTGCCTTTCCCCCTCTCCACTTCATTCTGCTTCAGTCACACTGGCCTTAAGAGACCAGATTTAGTCAATAAAAATGCAGGCCACCCAGTTACAAAATTTTCAGGCCTCCCATGTTTGAAAAGGTTCAGGCCATACTCAGTGCTATTCAGTGCCATGAGTGGCCAACCAGCTTGGAGAGTTTAATGATCTGAGTGATGTTATCATGATTCCTGGTTCCAGCATAGCTGAAAGCCACCAGGGCAACCTACAAGTGCTTAGGGGTAGGCAGAGCCAGGGACCTAACTCAGGTGCTTGTGCAGACATGAAATCATGTGCGCATGACACCTGAACTATCTCTATGTCTTCTCAATTAAATTGAAATCTGAATAAATTTTCATGTAAATATATCCAAATATTACATAGAATTATTTGGTTTAAATAATGGTCGAAAGTGCTATTACCACATAGAACTAAGCATTAAATGCAGGCAAAAAGATACACATGATAACCTCTAGTATATATATTACAATTTACAATGTGTAAGATAAGGAAGAGAGAAAGAGAGAGAGGGATAGAGAGAAAAGTAGGGAGAAAAGAGATAAAGAGCCTGCCATAGAGGCAGGCTAGGGGATCGGGGGAGGAAATCGGGGACATTGGTGGTGGGACATGGACACTGGTAGAGGGATGGGTGCTGGAGCACTGTATGGTCGGAACCCAAACATAAACATTTTTTGTAATTGTTTATCTCATGGTGGCATAATAAAATATATTTAAAAAATAATTATTTGGTTTAGTACATAATTATGTCCCTTTGGGTATTTGGGACATATTTAAACTAAAACTGTATCTGTTATTTTTAAGAAATTTAATTTCTGCAGGAGATGACGAGTTTTACATGGCAAAATCTGTGTTTCCACTTCAAAATTTTTGTCTGGACTGTTGCCTATGCTTTAAACAGTTCTTCCTTAGCTCTCTGGAGTGCTTATTATCAGGTATCTTCAAGGAAAATTTTGTGATGCCCCTCCCTCAAAATCATACTTCCTAGCCCTCTTTCTTGCTTCAATTTCCACTCCTTATCCTTTATAGAAGGATCACTGGCACATGATTGGGTCAAATGGAGATGTTACTGACGCCCACTTGAGCAAATTGATGAATAACGGGATGTCAAGTGATCAAGTGATGCTTTATAGCCTTTAACTACTGTATATAACTATCGTATACACCACAATAAAAACAGTCTGTGTTTATTTCCTATCCTCCGCCATCAGAACTGAAGCTGGATACTTTTACACATGATAACTTTTCCATTGTCTAGAACCAGGCTTAGAACATAGCTCAGTGATAATTTAATAAATGGATGAAGATGTGAGTCCTGTTATTCACTCAACTCCAAGAAGAAGGACATGTGGGTTTTCTTACCTAGGATCCATTTAATTTCTGGCACATATATTGCTCTCTCATACTCTTTTCAAGTAATTTGAGAGCCTGCTCCAAATCTCAGATTTAGTTGTGAACCATGACCCAGATCAATCTAGTCCTTTCATTTACTTGGACCCAGTCAGCAGTATAGAGATGGGAACAGGGTCCAGGTTAGTATCATTAAAACCAGGCCTAGAATTTATTTGTTGTTGTTTTGGAGTCACCTCCGGTGATGCTCAGGACTTACTCCAGGCTATACACTCAAAGATCACTCCTGCAAACTCGGGGGACCATATGGGATGCCAGGAATCAAACACAGATCAGTCAGATGCAATACAAATGTCTTTCCCTCTATACTATGTCTCTATGTCTCTCTAGCTGGAATCCAATGATATGTTCACTTGCTGAATAACTCCTGAAAGTTAAGTTCCGATGGCCTTTACACCAGATAGGAAGAATGGGACTGGCTTCAGACCAAAGACCTATGTGTGCTCTTTCAGGCCTGATTTTAGGTGATCACAGGGTTCATGTCAACTCAGGCTGACATAGCACAACAGCATAGATGTCAGCACTGGGCCCATGCAGAAATTTCCTCCTAGTTCTGGAGGTTGTAGAGTTCAAGGTAAGTTCCTGAAAGATACTGCTACTGGTGAGATTCTTCCTGGATTTCTTTTACCAGTGTGCTCATGTGATCTCTCTCTTCTCTCTCATTTTCTCTCTTCCTCTTTCCCTGTGATGTGTGTATATGTACACGTACATGTGTATGAACAGAGTCAGTAAGTTCTGGTGCTTCTGCCTTGGTTCTCTTCCAGGTTACTGAATCCATGCTGGGACCACATGCTCAGCTAATCATAACTAGAGCCCAAGGACTCAACCTTCAAGACCATTGTGTGTGGGTGGGGAGTAGAAATTTAACATGCAGATTTTGTGGAGACAGACCCAGAAAGTCAGTATACTTTCCCTTGTGACTTCAAAGGGGAAACTGTCCTCCCCACAGCAGCCCCGGTACACGGTGTGGCACACAGTGGCCTCTTTAGCCCTGAATGTGGGAGGGATGGCTGACTGATTCATTAAGAGAAAAGACTGGCACCATAAAGGCTCTATGCTCTGACTCAGTTCTCAGAACTTTTCTCAGTCATATGACTACTCACTCTAGTCCCAAAAAGTTAGGAGTCATTGTTTGGGGCTCCCTTAGGAGTAAGGTGATGCCCCACATCTGTGCTGATACATCAGCTCTTTCCCCAGGGACTGTTCTGTGTAGTGTTGCAGGTAGCCGGCTCCTCTACCTTAACTTAGATCATGACAGTGAATAAGGGCTCAGTTGTTTCTTCCGCTTGACCCTGTGATCTTCAAGGTCAGCTTTCACATCTAGTAACTCAGCTTAGTCCTTGACGAATATGAAGCCAACATGGAGGAAATGGAGCTGAGACACAGATGAATAGTCTCCGGACCCTTATTTGTGCTCCGGGAAACTACCTATGCTAGAAGCTAGTGCAACACCAGGACCGCTGAGTCATTGTCAGCCAATTGAATTGCATTTTTGTATCTCTGAGCACAAAGTCAAGTATATCCAGCATCCTTTCAATGACAACCCCTTCCCCAATAGCCCAGGGACTCTTTCCTCTGGGGTCCTGTTCTTCCTTGCAGTTGCCGTCATCAAAGTCCACATCAGCTTGTCCCATAAGCTTTTCTTGCCAAAGATCTGCTCTTGGAAACCAAGGATAGGATCTGACTTCTCCTTACTCATCCTCATATAGGCCCTTGCACAAAATTATTCCCAAACTGGAGAATGTAGTAGGGCTTCATTGAAATAGGGCTTAATTGAATGAAACTGTAGTGGGCTGTTTATCATCACTCAATTGGTTTATAAAAAGTAATGAAAGGAGGAAATAATGAAGGATAAAAACTTCAGAATATTTTAAGAATTTACATTAAAAGAACATATTTTAATATCCTTCAGAAAAGAAGACTGTATTAGAGGATGAAATTTGTGTTAGTTATCTTAGCCCCAAGCCCCTCCTTTTACAACCACCATTTATGGTCTTTTTTCTCAGGGTGAGGAATCCAGATACATTCTAATTGGGGCTCATGTACTGAGAATCTCAGTGTTGCTGAAGCTGCAGTGTCTCAGACTTCCCTGAGAAAAGACCCTCCTGCAAGCTTATCTATGTGGCTGTTTTCAAACCCCACATCCTCATTGGCTAGCAACTGCCCACATCCTCATTGACTAGCAACTGCCTACATCACAGTCTTGCCACCTGGGCTGCCACATGACAGCAGCTGACTTTTCTCAGAGTGAATGGGGACGCCAAGGAGTAGAAAAATCCTTAGTAAATCATCTTAAAGTGTAGAAACCCAGCCAAGAAAGAAGTTTGTATAATCCCAAAAGTAGCAACACAACACTTTCCTCAGATATATTGTCATTGTCAGGAGCAAGTCGCTGAGTTTATCATGTACTTAAAGAGAATTTATGATGCAAGGGTCTGAATCCCTAGACCTGTGAGGGTCATATTAAAGGTTACCTACCACAGTTGACCTTTCAACCTCTCCCCCACCCACAAGGATTCCCTCTCCCTCTTGTAGGCAAGATACAAGCTTCCCTACTGCAGTCTCTACAGTCTCACTTTATTACAGCTTCAGATTATACCTCAAGAGCATCTAAATCAAATTCTGGGGTAGTTGAAGCTCCTTGAGTGTAGTACTTTAAATATGCCTCCTCTTGGTCTATAGCACTAAATAGAGAAGCCATCTGCCCCCATCTACCCAAGATTCACCTGAGGGTCAGGAAGACATTCCTGTTAAACAAGGTCCAAAATTGGAAGTGCAAGGATTCATTAGTCCATATAAATTCTGAAAGTCAGTCAAGCAAATATGGGAAGTTTCTTGATTAGATACAGTCCTGGGAATAATTCTGCATGGTTCTTGATTCAGCTCTGGGCTACAGATTCTTCTTTCTTGTAATTTTTTCTGAAAGTAGCATATTTATGAAGCTGTAGACTAGCATAATTCTGGAGAGCTAAAAGCTTCCACTTGACTTATACTCTTTTTGTCCCTTGAAATACAAGTTGGCAATATTTTTGGAAATGTAGTTCTTCAAGGAGCATGTAGAGTTCCTGTTAGTCTCCTCAGGGTTTGGTTCATTAGTTGAAAGTTGTACCTACACAGTTTTCTGGAGCTCATTTTGTTCTTATTGTTGAGATGAGTGAGGTCAAAATACCCTTCACTTCCTAGAAGTCCTATGATCTGAGAGGACTTATGAGAAATAGATGTAATATTATATATACATATATAATGTGTAATCTTATAAGGAATATGTCCTTGATCCTTATCTCTAAGCTGTAATCAAAGCTCCTAAGGACTCTTTATATTGGTAATGTTATAAGCAATAATAATGAAAAGACCATCTTCTAATTATAACATTTGTTTTTGTACCTCCATCCTAAAACAACTCCAGAAACAGAAAGGAAAAAAGAAAAAGGGAAATATCTTCTACTATTCACAATTAGCCCACGTCAGACATGAATTTAGGTATGCGAGGTGACTCTGGAAAGTTTGTAAGAGAGGTTGGTTGACTGGAGAAGCAACTCTTTAATTAGAAACATTAGCCCAGTCAGATGTCAAGGAACCAAACACAAAATCAATCATGCCTGAATATTTAATTATCTGCAAAAGCCCTAACTAAACAGTAGGTTGAAGAACGCTTGTGGATGCTAGGAGAGGTGGTGAGCCCCTTATGACCAAGGAAGCTTCAAGCCTTCTCACCTGTCTGGCCTTTTGTGTCCCTTCCACATGGATGTTCCTGAGCTGTGCCCTTCACAGTACATGAACAATAAGAAGTTAAGCACTTTTCCTGAGCTCTTAGTCACGCTGCCAAATTATCAAACCTCAGGAAGAGGGCATGGTACTTTTGATGATGTCAAAAGTGATAGGAGCCGGAGAGATAGCCCAGCGGGTAGGGCATTTGCCTTGCACGCGGCTGGCCTGTGCCGGTCCGGGTTCCATCCCTGGCATCCCATATGGTCCCCCGAGCACCACTAGGAGTAATTCCTGAGCACCGCTAGGAGTAATTCCTGAGTGCAGAGCCAAGAGTAACCCTGAGCATCGCCGGTGTGACCCAAAAAGTAAAAAAAAAAAAAAGGAACAAAAGTGATAAAGGCGTTTTGAGACCCCCCTCCACATAGTGTGAGAATTGAGTTAAATTGTAGGACACATATCAGTATCCGGTTTCTTGAGGTGGAAAGCTTCACATATCGTGTCAGCAATAGAAGTAGTGGAATGGGAGAGTTTTTCCTCCTTTAATGGCTTTTTACATAACTGAGTGCCACCTTTGAACTATCTTAATAGTTAGCAAAAAGCTTTACTTTCATGGCCAGAGAGATAGTATGTGGTAAGGAGCTTGTCTTGCATGCAGCTGACCTGGTTCAATTCCTGGCACCCCATATGATCTACAAGGCATCACCAGGAGTGATCCCTGAGCATAGGTAGGTGTGGCCCCAAATTCTCCAAAACAAACAAAAATTGCTTTTATGCCCTCAGTGTTATATTTAGAGCCTATATTCCTTGCAGTGATTTGCATTTAAAATTTGCTTGGAAGCCACTTAAAAGTTTTTTAAATTTAATTAAAGAACTATGATTTACAGAGTTATTGATAGCTGAGTTTTAGGTACACATTTCCCACCAATCCTATCACAGTATCAGCTTTCCTCCACGAGTGTTCCCTTGCTCCCTTTCCCCAATGTCCCTCGCCCCACATCTTCCCCTCACAGCTTTCCCTTACCACTCCCCACCCACACCTCCTCCTCCAACCCCTGACAGGCACATTTAATTGGTTGCTACACTGATAGAGCAAAGCTGCAATTCCTTCTCTCCCATTACTTCCTTGGAAGCCATTTTTAATGTTCACATTAATGTCTGCAGAGGCTGAAAATTTAAAATAATTTTTTTTCTTGCATTAAGAACGATGAAGGTTTGGTTCCACTACTGTTTGAGGCCAATTGATCAAGAGATGGAAACATGGCAACTGAGAGACATGGAGAAAGAGCTTTACTGCAAAAAAAAAGTCAGCAGATTGGACGATGGTGAACTCATATACTCAAAGCAGCCTCTTATCTGTACAGTCACAAGAAAGGGTGTTTATAAAGAGATCAGGGAAGCACATTTTTAGAAAGGGTGGGTGGGTTCTGGCCCAGTGGCCACCAGAATGATCAATAAATATCTTTGTGGGCTGGCCTGTGGGGGCACACTCCATTTTCTCTTTAGGGCTAAACAAGGTAAGGGTAAATTAGGTAGGGTTTGGGCAGAAGGTGAAACTGAGGCCTCTTTTACAGACTTTGAGGGAAGGGTAAAAAAGAATACCTGCCCTTCTCTCACTTAGAGAGTCTTTTGCTTTTCTTTGAGCAGGTTTCAGCATGTCTTTCCCTCAATAAATTCTCTCTCTCTCTCTTTCTGCATTGTACCAAAGTAGTAAAAAGAGACCAGGTCACACCTTCACTTTGGGAAACACACTTTAATGCAATCCTCCCGTTTTTTACTTTTCACAAACCTGTAGGCAACGGGCCACTCCTGCCCCTTTTTTCTGCAACTTCCAATGCAGGTTTCTCCTTTCCTTTGGAACCTTTTCCAGCAGAGTTCTCAAGTCAAGATTTCCATTAACAATCTCTTCAGAAGAAACAGCTCATTCTATTTACTACAATTATACTGGAAAGTGGTTTGGATTTTTCCAAATATGCCCTTAAATTCTTCTCATCTCTGTCCACTCTTAGACATGGGGCAGAGCGGTTCCTTGCTCTCCCTGTGCCCAGCCATTCATGAGGCAGTCGGGAGGCATGGTGGGTTCTAGCCTTGGCCCACCACCCCGGCAGAACCTCACAACAAGCCAGACGACCCCCACCCACTCCATGGGCGCCACCATTTTCCACATCTGGACTTCCCTCTCTTCAGAACTCCACCCAGCCGACCAGCCCATCACAGCCCCGCTCGCATGGCCGCGCGTTCATCAATAAATGCTTTATTTGGAGGTGTTTAAAGAATATGCCTCCGCACGGCAAGCCTAGCAAGCTGCTTGTGTTGTATTTGACATGCCAAATGCCAGTAACACTATATTAGGTCATTCCCATGACCTAATATAATGGTTTGAGGCTCTATGTTCCTGTAGCAAGCCGATGCCCTTTGCTCTACTGGCATGAGACAGGACATATGGAGATTTTACTGGTGCCCGCTCTAGCAAATAGATGATTAACGGGAAGATCGTGATCGTGATCTCTGTCCACTACACAGCTCCATGGTCACTCCATGGATTTCTGATACAACACCCCACTTTCAGCACCCAAACCTATATTTATCTTACTTTTCTTCTTACCACTGAAAACTACTGTTGAATGGAAGAGGTGCCATTTGGTTTTTGGTGGTTTCCTCCAAAGTTGTGCTCTTGTTTTATGAGTATATGTTTTCACTTTCCTAATATGTTTGTATGTTTCACTTTGTAGCTTATTATTTTTATCAATCATTATGCTTTTAAGATTTATTTATGTGCTTGCATAAAGATTTGGTCAGTTATTTCCTTTCTTACTGTAGGAGACCATGAGTTATATTCCTGTTTCTCATACTTCTCTGTACAACCCCTGAAGAATAGGTGCCTAGATTAATCCAAATTTTATACCATCATCACAAATTATGTGGCTATTAGCATTCTAATTTATGGCCTCTTGTGACTCTCTGTGAGGATTTGAGATATACGTCTATCAAGAACTTGGGTGGCAGGAGATGGGGGTGGGGGCTGGAGCCATAGTAGAGTGGGTAAAGCGCTTGTCTTACATGCAGCTGATCCCAGCTCCATTCCTGACACCCCATATGGTCCCTTGAGCTCTTCCAGGAGCAGCATGTTAATTTTTGGGTGTGGCCCAAAAACTGAATAAAAAAAGAGGAACTGGAATTAATGATACCTAGGTCACACATATGTTAAATTTGCCAAGAAAAGACCAAATTTCTCTCTGTAAAGCTTAAATAGTCTTCATTCCCACCAGTGATACATAAAGGATCCTTTATACCACAGTGGACAGATATTTAGCATGATAGCCATCTTTTAACTGGTTAAAATTGTTTTTAGTTAAAATTGTTTTTAGTCAATTTGATATGAAATTGTGTCACATTACTATTCTGATTTTTTATCTAATAATTGATGAGTTTGAATATCTCTTCATATGGTGGTGACTGTCCTCTCCCACCAACTTCTTTGTATGCATATTATTTTGGAGGGATTCTGGTGGGTGGTTCTTATCCAGCTGTGGTCAGAGCTTACTTCTTGCTCTGTGCATAGGGATCACTTCTGACAGTACTTAGGGATCATATGTTGTGCTAGGGATTGAATCGTGGTTGACTCCACGCAAAGGAAAGTGTCGAAACATCAGTCCTGTGTGTCTGATTTCTTCAATTCACCATTGCTCCCCAACACTGTTGCCTGTTGATTTGATTGATGATTGATGATTATTTGAACTTCTGGATTTTGAGAACTTCTTTTCTTCTACAGAGCCTGGGGTGTCTGCCTTCATTCGTTCAGAACACATTCATCAAATGACTGCCATGCCCAGTCTTCCTATGCAACTTTTGCTTTTGGCAAAGCCCAAATGACCTGTCAGTCACTCTATCAACTGAACTGAAGAAAGAAACTGCTCCCTCTAGTCATCTGGATCAGACTCCAACAACATTTTAAATGCCCTTTTATAGATCCTAACATTCTCTGATTCTAACTTACTGATCGATTTTTTCTTTTGTTGTTATTTTTAACTGTCACATGCCTAAAGCAAGGAAAGACCCAATAAATCTTTGCTACATCTTTGCACATAGGCTGGGGACCTGAAGCATCATTTTGTTAAGTTCCTCTGTGAAAAGTAATCCTGTATCTTAGTGAACTATGATTGCAAAAATATGGATTTCATGGTCAAAAAATAATTTTTTGCTTTGCCCTATAAAGGTCACAGGCCCCCATGTGTCAACATTGATTTGTATTTCCAGAGAGGAGAAGAGTTCTCAGTTCTGGCTGAACGACACACATCTGCCCATCCCAAGGCAAGATAAGTGTCAGATTCTCTAAACTTTCACTGAAATGTATTTGCCACTATAAATGTCCGTTTGCTCTCCTACATCTATGTTTGGAGTACATTGAAGATATAGATTGTGTCTTAGTCATGTCTTTATTTCACTGTGCTTAGTCATGTACTTACCACATAGAAAGTATTCCATAAATAATGATCTTTTGAATAACTTGACCAATTAAGACATTGATTAAAGGGCTAGGGAAGTGAAAGAAAGAAAGGGATAGAGTAAGTGCCTTACATGTGTGAGGTCCTGGATTCTGCCTTACATGTGCGAGGTCCTGGATTCGACCCCTATCAACAGATGACCCCACTCAGCACTGCCATATGTGGCCCTGGCGGTCCCCGGGCAACTTTGGGAGCAGCTCCCGTAATAGCAAAACAAATGAGCAGTCACATTTATTACACATTCAATTGCCACATACCTTACCAGATGCTGGGAATTTGCTCATGAGTAAAACACAGTTTAATATTAAAATAGTACATAAAATTTACATATGAGGACACTAGCCTAAGAGAAGAGCCACAAATAGACAGATCATTTGAAGCCTCATAGTTTTCATCTCCAAATCATTCTTCTGGCCTTGAATTCAGGGTGTGACTTGTATATTTTAATTTCAAGAAACAGGATTAACATTCTTCCCTCTCTCACTCTCTCTTTCCATATGTGTGTGTGTGTGTGTGTGAGAGAGAGAGAGAGAGAGAGAGAAGATTGCTAATCTGTGTGTGTATGTGTGAGAGAGATAAGATTGCTAATCTCTGTGTGTGTATGAGAGAGAGAAAAAGAGCGCGAGAGAGAGAAAAGCTTCTATCCCTTCTTAGCCTGGAATAAGTTAAAAGTGGTTGAAGACTATTTTTTTCACCATCCACAGGTCTTGGTGAAATGACTGGAATATTTCTGCAAGTATCTGAGTCTGCAATGCAGATATATGTGGGCCTTATACAAAATGTTGAATTTAACTCCTTTAAATACAATGGAATCCAATTCCTTAGGACTCCTTTCACTGAACTGGAGTTTGAGGTAGAAGAGTAAGTCTTTTTGTTATGTTAGTTTAGTACCACTTGGAAAACATACCAATAGAAAAGTTTCATTGTCTTAAATACTATATCAGACTCTAAGTGAAGAATTTAACAGTGACTTCTACCGTGGCCCCTGGGTGTGGGACCGAACTGGGAAGTATGCTAGACTTGGCATTATTATTTCCATGGAAAAACAAATGCCCATTTCTTTGTTCTCATTGCAAAATGTACTCTTTATAAAAAAGGGTTCTTTGTACAGAATCACTTAATAGTGGGTATTTGATCAAGCTTAAACAAATGTGGACTCTCACACAAATCCCTAAAGAGGTTTCTCTAATTTTCCTGTCTGTGGGCTGTTGGTATAAAACAACCTTAAGTAATGTTTTCATTGTTATTGTACAGAGAAAGTTCATTTATCTTTATTTGTCCCATGACCTTGAAGTATCTGTGCAATAACTATGGAGTTAAACATATAACTCTCACTTTGTCATTCTTGTAAATGTCCAGAATTTGCGTGGAATTTTCAACTATGTATTTTCTGTACTTAGTCTCTTGTTACCAGAATTGAGTACACAGAATTTAATTTTACCTATTGTTTGAGTAGATCTACATAAATTTTATATCAGAAGTCAAAATAGTCAATGCTACCACTAACAATAAAGTAGGGCAACAGCAAAGAGCAAGGGTCAGCTAACATGTTCTAAAAAGGTTCATACAGACAATATTTTCATTTTTGTGAATTCTATATCTCTATTAGAAATTTCCTGTTTTGATTTTGTAGTACAAATACAGCCATTGATCACTTGCTCACTTGATCACTTGAATCCCGTTATTCATTGATTTGCTCATGCGGGTGCCAGTAACATTTCCATTGGACCCTATCACTTGCCAATGTAGCCCATGGAATCTGATTGATTGAGGAATATGAAGAGCCTCAAACCGTTCCTTCAGGGTCTTGACAAGGAAGTCTGACCATCTTGTAGGTGGGCGGCCACGTGATCTTTTGACATCCCATGGGATCCAGTCGGTAATTGCTCTAGTCCAGCGGTTGTCTCCAAATCGCATTACATGTCCAGCCCATCTGATTTTCGATACCTTGGCGAATGAGACAGCATCCCTGATTCTGGAATAGCGATGGAGGTCAGAACTCTGGATTCCTTCTCTCACTTTACTGAGACGTGATATTCCAAGCATAGCTCTTTCCATTCCTCTTTGGGAGACCCGAAAAGCATTCTCATCCTGCTTTTGTAGGGCCCAGGTCTCTGAGGCATATGTTAATGCAGGGAGAACGGTGGAGTCAAAGAGATGTGCCCAGAGCCAGAGGTTCTTTGTCCTTTTTAGCTATTTCTTCTATGCCTTTGAAGGCATTCCATGCCGCTCTCTTCCTCCTGCGCAGCTCAGGTTTTAGGTCGTTCATCATGTTGATTTCGACCTAGGTACACATAACTGCTGCATTCAGAGATGTTTGTTCCATTGAGAGTGAATGGGGCCTCTGGAACTAGTTCATTGTTCATAAACATAGTTTTCTTTAGATTCAGCTGTAGACCTATCTTTCCATATTCTTGGTCGAACTCAGCTAGCATTTGTGCCACTTGGCTAATGTTTGGTGTTATTAGAACGATGTCATCAGCGAAGCGGAAGTGGTGTAGTTGCCGACCATCTATCTTCACTCCCATTCCTTCCCATTTTAATTGTCGTATGATGTTCTCGAGGGTGGCGCTGAAGAGTTTTGGTGAAATAGTATCACCCTGTCGAACCCCCTCTTTTGACATCAATGATTACAAATACAGCCATTAGTCTATGTATTTGCATTATCTGTATATGTATTAGTGAGTTAGGTTATATTCCAATAATACTTTATTTACAAAAAATATAGGCAGCAGGCCAGTTTCAGCCTATGGGTTGTATTTGCTCTATGCTAGAGCAAGTAAACATATATGACAGACCTGGGGCAGAGCTGCTACTGGCTCTCCCTGTGCCCAGCTACTCACAAGGCGCCCAGGAGGTATGGTGGCTTCTAGCCCTGGCCCGCCACCATAGCAGTGCCTTACAACAAGCCAGACAACCCCCACCCCCACTCCATGAGGGCCTCCATTCTCCACATCCGGACTTCCCTCTCGTCAAAACTCCACCCAGAAGACCAGCCTATCACAGACCGGCTCATGGAGATCCACCCTGCTGCAGTCTTTTTTTAAATCCCGCTCAGGTATGCTGATCTCTGGACTCAAAGACATGGGGCAGAGCTGCTACTTGCTCTCCCTGTGCCCAGCCGCTCACAAGGCACCCAGGAGGGATGGCGGGTTCTAGCCCTGGCCCGCTATCCCAGCAGAGCCTCGCAACAAGCCAGAGGAACCCCCCTGCTCCCCCTTCCGTGAGGGCCTCCATTTTCCACATCCAGACTTCCCTCTGGTCAGAACTCCACCCAGCAGACCAGCCTATCACAGCCTAGCTCGCATAGTCCCTTGCGGCTGCATGGTTCATCAATAAATGCTGGATTTAGAGATGACTGTTGCAGGACTCCCAAGGGCCGCTGCATCTGCTCTGGATTGCCTCCCGCAGATCACTCCGTAGATAAGGGGGTAGTCTAAATGTGGCAGTTTATCTGACCATGTATGCTGTACTAGCTGGTATAAATATTCTCCCATGCTATCACAATCATCGTGGGACTAGCTAGATCTTACCAGCATATTAGCCTGGCCACGTAAGGACACCTAAGTAATTAGACCAGAGAGAAATGCTGTTTGCTTCCAAACAAACAAGCATGGCTCCCTGATAAAATATAAAACTACAATGAAGTAGAGGAGACTTGTGAAGGCTTGGAGAAATATTTAACTGGCATTGGTGTTGATCTTTGGTACAGTGACATGCCATCTCAGAAACCCCCTTCTCTACATTTCAAAGGCATTCCGGCTCAAAACATTAGCACAGTAAAGGCCCTAGGTGAGATGCAGGGAGGGACTACCTAAAGGCATTGGACCCTCCCTGCTTTCCATAACAATGGGAGGAAGGTCTGAGTTGCTGGGGGTATAAACTAGCCGGTTCCCGCTCTCCCAGGCTTCTTCTTCCCAGTGGGATTTCGCCTTGTGAGCGATTATTCCCCTTGGAAGTTTCACACGTGGTGGTTGCCATCTTGGCCTACACGTGGCTGGGGTTCCTAGCCTGGAATCCTAAGCATCGGGTTTTTCCTTTTGCTGATTTGTATGCCTGAACCTGTGATAAGTAAAGTCTTTTTAAAACCTCATCGGATCCCTGAGTGCTCATCCATTCCTCGCCGGCCCGGAGGTAGAAGGGAACTTCGCTTCCCGGCACTGTCGGGGACCCCCCGGCGAGCGCCCCGACATTTGGCGTCCCTGGGTGGGCACCACGAACATCGCCCTGGTCTAATTATCATCGGACAGAGATCATCTGCCTCCGAACCGTGAGTAAAATGATGGATATCTCATGGTATAGATACATTGTATCTTTTATTGGCTCGGAACCATACATAGCCCAGTCTATAAAGTTCCTTTCTGAGAACTACTCTATCTTTTCACAAATCATCTGGGTCCTTGCGATTTTTAAACTGTACCTTTGCGTAAGGACAATGTTTAATAGAGAGAGGGAGGAAAGTAATAAATTGAATGCAATCTTAAGGGACGAGATTTACTCAGCGATTGAAGAAATAAGTGAGGATCATAAAGCTACAGGTAGACTGGTCTTAAAGCTTGAGGACAGAATTATTAAACAGAGTTTAAAATTTGAAAAGAAATTAGAAGAACAGGAAAGTAAAATTATTAACCAGATTTTAAAATTTGAGGAAAAAATTAGAAGAACAGGATTTAAAATTCAAGGAAAAAATTAGAAGAACAGGATTTAAAATTCAAGGAAAAATTAGAAGAACAGGATTTAAAATTCAAGGAAAAATTAGAAGAACAGGAAAGTAAAATTATTAAACAGGATTTAAAATTTGAAGTAAAGTTTGAAGAGCAGAAGAAGGATATCGATAAAATCAGCATTATCTTAGAGGAAGAAATTGACAGACAGAGAGATAGAATAGATGGACAGAAAGAGGAGGTTTGGAAGTTACACATAAGATTGAAAGAACAAAAGGAAGAAACATATAGGAAACTTGAAAACTTAAACCAAGAAATGGATGTGTTACGCAGGGGAGATTTCTGATTTCATAACTTATCAATCAGGACCTAGCGCATACCCAATACTGAGGCGTGAACCAACTAAAAGCCGTTCACAAACACGCCCCAAAACTGTAGACTTGAAAAAGGTGTATACATTCCCAGCAAAAAAAATTTAAAAAGAATTCTAATGTGGCTGATAACTTAGAGGAGGAACAGGAAAACCCAGAGGAGGCAAATTCCCAAGCTGAAAATCTCCCCAGAGTTAATACCCTCAATGGGGTAGATGTTCCTCTGCCAGATACTACAAGCTCTGATGAGGAAGAAGGGGGAGAAACAGATTAGCTCGAGTCAAAGAGCAAAGCCCAGCAATCTTTCTCATGACCAATCTAAAGATAAAGTAAAACCGATTCATGAAGACTTAAAAATTGAGGCAATAACCCCGTTTAGGAAGGCTTGCGACAGGTTTGGAATATCAAGTCCTTATACTTTAAAATATTTAGCTGATTGGAGCGAAAGTAGTCAGTGGGTATTGGGAGACTTTGAAACGGTAGCCGATACTTGTCTAAACAAATCACAGTACATGCAATGGCATATGTGGTATGCAGATGGAGTTAACCAGAATATTGACACTTTAAGAGAAAAGGAATCAGGCCATACTATAACTTTTGCCATGCTAAAAGGTGAAGGTGAATGGAAAAACAAAGCAAAACAAGCGACATTACCTGAACCTATTTTAAAATTCGCTCGGGAGACAGCATTAAAGGCGTGGGAAAGAGTAGGTTCCGACCCAGAATTTCTAGGTAGCTATACAAAAATTTACCAGGGTCGTGATGAACCATACTTTGATTTTGTTGGGAGATTATGTGAAACAATCCAAAGACAGGTTCAAGACCCAACCACTCAAGAAATCCTAAAACTAAACTTAGCATATGAGAATGCTAATCAAAAATGTCGAGCATTACTATATGGTATTAGGGAAAAGGCTGACCTCATGGGGTATCTAAAGGCCTGTAGAAATGTCGGTTTAACCTCCCATAAAACACAGGATGATATAGAGGCTTATCCCATACAGCAGGAGGATCAGGAGAGGGATGAAATGTCAGACAGCTCTAGGGAGAGAAACAAGTCAGACAGCTCTAGGGAGAGAAACAAGTCAGACAGCTCTAGGGGGAGAAGCAATAAATTTCAAAGGATAAACAATAATCGGAGAAACTATTCTAATAATCGCAGCTCCACCCCTCGAAGGGCCCCACCTGGACCATGCCCAAGGTGCAGAAAAGGAAAACATTGGGCCAGAGACTGGTCGGTCTTGGAGGCGAAGTCAGCCTCAGGCTTCATCTGGACAGATAACCTGCTTTATCTGCGGAAAGAAGGGACACACCCGTAGAGATTGCCCATCTTCTACAATTATCAATACAGGGCAACATTCTAATAATCCCTTTATAGGAAATGTTACATGGGCCCCCTCCCAGGTTCCACAAGCTCCGCAGGCTCAAATAACATCTATGCCTCCCCTAATGCGGGAAACTGGGTGGGGGCCAGCCCCAGGCCCAGCTGAATCCAGGGGCACTCTCCTTCATTCCACCTGCCCAATATCCTCCGAATCAGAATCCACAGAATTACAGTCAATAAATGCTCTCTGGCCTACCCCATCAGGCAGTGGCAGTCTCGACATTCTCTGCCCCAAGACTGTCACAATATACCCAAGTCAAGACCCCTACATGCTAAAAACAGGGATAAAAGGACCTGCTCCCCAGGTAGTATGGGTTTAATTCAGGGAGCGATTGGCTGAAATTTAAGGGAATTATGGTGCATTTCGGACTTCTGGATCCTGAATCTCATGGAGAGATAATACTGTCAATATCTGTGCCAACTAAATGGACTTTTAAAAAAGGGGAACCACTTGCTAAACTATTATTATTTTTTGAGGATCCGTGTAGTCAGTCCGAACACCCTACAGCTGGTGGCTTAAACAGTACCAACCATTCTGCCAACTTCATTGTTGGTTATGCAGCCACACAGAACCAAGCCCACCAGCCACCTGCTAACTATCTAGTTGGGTACACTGCCAGAATTTCTCAGGCCAAGCGGCCGGTTATACCCATCGAAATTTATAAAAGGAAATTCAAAGGCATGTTGGATACAGGGGCAGACATATCCATAATCTCCACCAAGTATTGGCCCTCTAACTGGGCCCTAAAGAAAGTGTCCCATAGCCTGAGCGGGGTAGGCAATATCTCCTCCTCTCTTCTCCGACAGAGTGCCAGGTGGCTGCCGTGTATTGGCCCTGAAGGGAATGTAGCCATGGTCCAGCCTTATATAGCCCCTATGCCTTTAACTTTATGGGGTCGAGACATGCTGGAGCAGTGGGGGGGCAGTAATCCACATACCTCGTCCAATTCCCGTCGAGCACCAATTCCAGCTCTCCATAATAAGCCTAACACCGGAAGTAACCCTTTTTTAATTGGGGCCGCTGTGGTTAAGCGCCCACTACCTATCCGTATTCAGTGGAAATCTGACAAACCTATATGGACACCACAGTGGCCCCTCAATACCAAAAAAGTTAGAGGCGCTAACAAATCTAGTGGAAGAACAGCTGAAATTAGGACATATTGAGGAAACGTTTTCAGAATGGAATTCTCCTGTTTTTGTAATACAGAAAAAATCAGGCAAATGGCGTTTGCTGATTGACTTAAGGAATGTAAATTCTACTATGGTCCCCATGGGGAGCCCTACAACCTGGGCTCCCTCTCCAGCAGCTATTCCTAAGGATTGGCCGCTAATTATCATAGATTTAAAAGACTGCTTTTACAGCATACCTATCCACCCAGATGATCGGAAAAGGTTTGCATTTTCAGTCCCTTCCATTAATCATAAAGGTCCTTTACGTAGGTTTCAGTGGACAGTATTGCCCCAAGGAATGACTAATTCACCTACGATGTGTCAACACTTTGTTGATGAGGTTTTGCGACCCATTCGTGCTAAATTTCCTGGTGCATACATCATCCACTACATGGATGATATCCTGCTAGCTTGTGATAATTCCAGAGATCTCCAGAATTTATATAATGATGTAATGACAGTTTTACCAGAGGCTGGCTTACAAGTAGCTCCGGAGAAAATCCAGATGCAGCCTCCATATGAATATTTGGGCTATGCTCTTGACCGCACTACAGTGCGCCCTCAAAAGATCTCCATTAGTCAGAAAAGGCTCAAAACCTTGAATGATTTTCAAAAACTGCTGGGGGATATCAACTGGGTGCGCCCTCCCTTGGTATTCCTAACTGTGAGCTCAGTAACCTGTTCCACACCCTTGAAGGTGATCCTGCTTTAAATAGCCCAAGGCAGCTAACTCCTAAAGCTCAAGAGGAATTAGATTTTTTCATGAATCGGCTTCAAAAATCTTACCTCTCCAGATTTAATCCCGGAGAAAAGGTATGGTTCTTGGTCTTCAACACTCCCGAAGTCTCCAACTGCTGCTATAGCCCAATTATCTGGACCGTTAGAATGGGTTTACTTACATAACAAGCAGAATCGTACTGCTACACCTTACCTTGAGATGATAGCTAATCTTATAATTAAGGGAAGATCAAGAACCCAAGTATTACTTGGACATGATCCCCATGTAATTGTACTACCTGACCCTAAAAAAGAAATTGAAGCTGTTTTACCACTCAGTGAAATCCTTCAGAGAGCTTTAGCAGATTTTTCAGGAGAAATATCTTATCATTACCCAGCTGGAAAAACCTGGGAATTTCTGAAAAGGACACCTTTTATAATTTCCACCATTGTCCGCCTCCTCTCCCATTCCTGATGCTCCAGTGTATTATATTGATGGCTCCTCATCAGGAAGGGGTGGAATTACAGGTCCTTCGTTGACCACTACTGTGCATACAAATTATAAATCTGCCCAACAAGTGGAACTCGCCACCCTGATACATTTACTATCCCATATACCTGGCCCATGTAATGTGGTGAGTGATTCTGCATATGTAGTTGGTTTATTTCCTGGAATTGTCACTGCTTCTTTAAATGCCCATAATCCTATAATTCAGGAGCTGCTCCATAAACTACAAGATCTCCTCCGAAATAGAACATTCCCTATATACATCTCCCACATCCGTTCTCACAGCCGACTCCCCGGGCCAATGGTTCGAGGAAACGAAGCAGCAGATCTCTTGGCAGCACCAGTATTTAAATCAGCTGAGGAAGAGCACCAGACTCTACATACAAATGCCCGCCGCCTTCATGTACACCATGGCATCCCATGGAGACAAGCTAGACAAATTGTCCGCAACTGTCCTGTCTGTGCTCCTTTACATTGTACATCTCATGTAGCAGGAGCAAATCCTCGAGGTTTACAGACAAACCAATTGTGGCAGATGGATATAACTCATACTAACTTATTTCCCAACAAACCTTTCCTTCATGTGGTCATCGATACATATTCCCGGTTCATATGGGCTGTTCCTATGACGCCTGAAAGAGCTAAATCTGTTTGTTCATTTTTACTCCAGTGCTTCTCCGTCATGGGTATTCCCCATACCATAAAAACAGATAATGGTCCTGCTTACACCAGCAAAACCTTCAAATCCTTTTGCGAGGAATGGCAGATCAAACATATTACAGGAATTCCATATAATCCACAAGGACAAGGAATAGTTGAACGTGCCCACAGAACACTTAAAACTCAGCTATTAAAGCAACGAAAAACAAGCATGCCTCCAATGGATTCTTTATCTTTAACATTATTTACCTTAAACTTCTTAAATATACCTCAAGGAGATCCCTATACCGCGGCTGAACGTCACTTTCAAGAAGATATGCAAACTCAAAAAACAGTCAATTCACCTATCTGGGTGAAAATTGATGATAAATGGATTGCAGGTCACCTCCTCATTCGGGGAAGAGGCTATGCTTTCATTTCTACAGACGATAACCCTGCCAAGAAACTCTGGGTCCCTCTGCGACTTGTTAAGACTAGAATTCTCCAAGAATCAGAAAACAATTAATTCTTTCAATATAAAGTCTTAAATTTTAAATTGCAAGTTGCTGTTTAAACTTCCTGGATTGGTTCCTTTTAATAATGATCTTGTTTTGCAGTCTGTGATCATGGTTCATGTCTAATATCTTGCCTTACAGCCTAAATATTTTCTTTCTTGCAAAAAAAAAAAAAAAGGGTGGAAAATGGGTGGACTCTGATCACAGTGCTCATTACAAAAATGTTTGCTAAATCAATAAAAAATTGTTTTTCTAATGATTCTGTTCACAGGATGAGATATTCGAATCCAGTAAACCTGCGCTACAGTGCTCAATACTCCGAGACTCCTAAAACAGTGCTCGCTAAAAATTTAATAATTTGCAAAACTAATTTTTCCCAATGCTCTATTCACAGGAAAAGACACTTTCTCACCATCATTTGCCGGCTTTATATTTATGAAGCGCTTGACTCGTTACCATTTATCACCCTAAATGGGTCACATATACAGCTGTAAGATATTGATCGATCAAATGTATGTGTGCGTGTGTGTGCATGTGGTGGCCACCATTATGTTTGTGATTAATGTTGTGTCTATGTTATGTCTCAACTACTACCTTCTCAGTTTCTGACCACTACAAACCTCTATTACATTCATCAACTCCACTGCTGATCCACTAGATTTATCAATTTTAAAATCATCAATTCTCATACTTATTTCCCTGCTCCACCCATGTTGGAGCTTCTTTATATTCTTCTCTCCATCCCAGACTTGGATCCCTACAAAGCCTTAAAATCTCTACTTGTGATTAACCTCGAAAAGTGTTTTTGTCTCGCCTAAGCTACAGGTACAGTTACCGGTGCCAATGTTCCCTTGCTGAAGAAGCCCTGCAAGACGCCCACACCGATGTTCCAGACACCTGCTCCAGCGCTCAAGACTCCTGTTCCAGAGTTCAAGATATCACACCGATGTTCCGGACACCTGCTCCAGCGCTCAAGACTCCTGTTCCAGAGTTCAAGATATCACACCGATGTTCCGGACACCTGCTCCAGCGCTCAAGACTCCTGTTCCAGAGTTCAAGATACCACACCGATGTTCCCGACACCTGTTCCAGCACTCAAGACTCCTGTTCCAGAATTCGAGATACTTGTTCCAGTGTTCCTGAGACCCAATCCAGTGTTCCTGACAATTCAACGAGTTCCTGATCGCTGCTCTCCAAAGACTCATACTCATATGATCACCGCTATTGCTGTTCCAGAAGTAGCCCCACAGACTTTGTTCCAGACACCCGACTTTACATAAAATATAGCAAATTGACTCTCACAAATTATGGACAATGCAAACTATAGTCCGTTATAATCAGACAGCTAAAAACACTTTATCTTGAACTTTGCTTTGGGTCCAAAAACAAGTTAGGATCCTAAAGTAACATGTATTATCATTTTGCAATTGGAATTGTTTTTTCTTATCTTAATTTTCTGTACATTACTAAATATTTCTTACCTTTTCAATTTTTATTAGTAAACTAATCAGGGGAGTTGTTGCAGGACTCCCAAGGGCCGCTGCATCTGCTCTGGATTGCCTCCCCGCAGATCACTCCGTAGATAAGGGGGTAGTCTAAATGTGGCAGTTTATCTGACCATGTATGCTGTACTAGCTGGTATAAATATTCTCCCCATGCTATCACAATCATCGTGGGACTAGCTAGATCTTACCAGCATATTAGCCTGGCCACGTAAGGACACCTAAGTAATTAGACCAGAGAGAAATGCTGTTTGCTTCCCAAACAAACAAGCATGGCTCCCTGATAAAATATAAAACTACAATGAAGTAGAGGAGACTTGTGAAGGCTTGGAGAAATATTTAACTGGCATTGGTGTTGATCTTTGGTACAGTGACATGCCATCTCAGAAACCCCCCTTCTCTACATTTCAAAGGCATTCCGCTCAAAACATTAGCACAGTAAAGGCCCTAGGTGAGATGCAGGGAGGGACTACCTAAAGGCATTGGACCCTCCCTGCTTTCCATAACAATGGGAGGAAGGTCTGAGTTGCTGGGGGGGTATAAACTAGCCGGTTCCCGCTCTCCCAGGCTTCTTCTTCCCAGTGGGATTTCGCCTTGTGAGCGATTATTCCCCTTGGAAGTTTCACACGTGGTGGTTGCCATCTTGGCCTACACGTGGCTGGGGTTCTAGCCTGGAATCCTAAGCATCGGGTTTTTCCTTTTGCTGATTTGTATGCCTGAACCTGTGATAAGTAAAGTCTTTTAAAACCTCATCGGATCCCTGAGTGCTCATCCATTCCTCGCCGGCTTTGGAGGTAGAAGGGAACTCGCTTCCCGGCACTGTCGGGGACCCCGCGAAGCGCCCCGACAGATGACTACAAGAGTATGCTACCCACATGGCAGAGCCTGGCAAGCTACCCGTGACATATTTGATATGCCAAATACCAGTAACATTATAGACCTCATTCCCATGACCTGATGGAATGGTTTGCAGCTCTTTATGTTCCTGGAGCAAGCAGGTGCCCTTGGACTCTACTAGCATGAGACAGGACATATGGAGATGTTACTGGTGCCCACTCGAGCAAATCCATGATGAACGGGAAGACAGTGACAGTGATAGAGTAAGTAATAGAAATAAATAAAGTTTTAACTCTGAAAAATACCTGGTCCAATTAATTGGCCTTTAAAACTCTCAAAGTGAGCTGCCTCAACATCTAGCAACCTCCTGTCCAGTTTTGTTACTTGAGTTTTACGGTTAGAAAAAGACTAGGGGGTTCGAGCAAGAGTGTTTTATAGAGAAAGTAAATCATCAGAAACGTGGAGTGGCGCCCTGACCTCTCAATATCAAGGTGAAGTCTCTTACACTGTCTTTGCTGGGCCATGATAATGGATTGAAATGGAGAATGGAATGGAATGGAAACCAGGCATTTCAATGAGGATCAGTGTGTCCCAGAGGAGTGGGGCCTTGGTATTTGGGAAGGGAGACGAGGCTTGATTTTCTTAGGAGTAAGCTTTTTCACTTGCAGCCCCGTGATGAATAGGAGAAAAAAAGATGATTTGCCTCTGATTTCTCTGTGTACAAGGCTGGCTCTGGCTTGAGAGAGGTCAGTGTCTTCAGGTAGACTTCCAGATTTAGTCTGGCAAGTGGCACTTCATTGGTACAGAAGATTCTAGTCCTTTCCCTAAGCCATTGACAGACATACCTTAGTCCATTGCCACTTGGGCTCCTGATAACATGTCAGTGTGTGTGGAGGCGATGATTTCACTGTCTTCATGCAATGTCACAGGGAAGAAAGTAAGACCCAAGAGAAAGGCAAGAAAGCCAGGAACTCAGGTATCTTTTACCTAGGAGAAAATCAAGAATTATATGAGCACACGGAAGGGCGGTTGTACCAGAAACCAAGTTCTAAGACTGAGTGAGGCTCATTCAGTTTCTGCTAAGAATAGATTGAATCTTGTTCTCTGCCTTGTCATCATTTTCTGAAGTCTGAAAAACACATGACAGTGCCGAAGTTCCTGCCTCTGATAGACTCCGGGTGAGCCACATCTGTTGGGTTGGTGGCTGCTGCCTGAGATGTTTCTAAAGGGCTGACCCAGTGTTGGTGTCAGGCCATCAATTAGATGGTGGGAGAGGGGGAATTGAAAAGGCAGAGATGGGGTTGGCAATTACACACCAACAGTACAGTTGACCTCCCAGAGCAGGTGGTGAGAGCAAGTGAAATTCCAGGCTCTGTCACTCAGGATTCATTTTCGCTTTTGTGCTTAGGCCTGAGGGGATGTTCGTTGATCTGGAAGAAATTGTCTACATGGTTTTGTTAATAGTAAGGAAAATAATTTAAAATATAATATATCTCCTAGAAAATATCTCTTTTCTTTTCAGTTGCTTAATAACTGTTAAGCAACAGTTATTAATATCTTTAAATCCCCTGCCTGTGTGTGTGTGTGTGTGTGTGTGTGTGTGTGTGTGCGTGTGTGTGTCTGAATGGAATGGTGGGAGATGGTGTATCTAGAGTATGAGTTCAGTATTTGCTGTTTCTAAGTACTGCTGAGGCCTTTGCAGACGCAATGTTTCCATTTCTTCATAGCCACCTTCTCTTACTCAGCTACTATATTCCTGTTTCCCAGAGTTAGGAGGAGGGCTTAGAAAAATGAGAGATAACAGCCAAATCTGGCAGAGGATCTGATAACTGTCTGTGTGCCTTCCTAGCTCTGCTTGTAGTTTTTTCTTTCACTCTAAGCTGTGACTCATTTCTGTCTCTGCTGTCTCTGGCATATCTCCTTCCTGGCGACCAGCTTTGCTTTGACCAACAGTGGCAAGGAGAGGGTTGTGCTAGCTGCCTGGCTCAGTCCTGAACTGCCTATGGCAGAGAAATGCTTCATTTTCTTGGCTCCTAAGTTAAGGCAAACATTTTTCTTTCTCTTTTTAAATTCCCTTTCCCTTCTCTCTTTTTGCTGTTGTGTTGACAGGTGTGGTGTGTGTGGGGGCGATGGGGGCCGAAAGCAGGTGGCATCTCACACACACACATTTGTTTGTGGCTCTTGTGTGTGAGAAGGATTGTGCACTTTAAGTTGCTGTGTTTGCAAATGTGATTGTGGGGGCGAGGGGGACAGAGGGAGAGGCTGGAGTCTGGAGCTGACACACTCAGTTTGGGTGCCGAGGCTCCCAAGCTGCAGAATGATGGACCCACTTGTTCTTATGGGAGGAGTCAGGAATCAAACTCCACTTCACACTTGCAGCTCAGGAACTTCCTGCTGCAAGTTCCCTTCCCACCAATGTTTCTTACAGTATAAAGTCCCAGTTTTCTGTTGATGCCTAGATCCAGGTCACCTGAGGCAAACAGAGGTCTTGGCAGAAGCTAAAATCACTTTCCGATTCCACTTTCTAAAAGCCATATTTTTGAACATTAAACCCCAGTATTCATGACCCTGAACATTTTATTTTCTCTTGTTTTGGTCACTCTTTTCTCTTTTTGAAGATCAAGCCACTGGTTCCTGAGGCTTGAGACATTGTTTCCTGTGATAAGAAAAGAGAAAATATTAGAAACCCCAGAGGTGCCAATTATCTACCCCTATCATACTAACCTCTTGCATTTCTACTCATTGGTTTATAGAAAAATAACTGCCCCTTTCTCTCAATGTGCTGTGGGGGCTGTGAGTAACAGAGTATCTGGATCAGACTTTTTAATGAGCAAAAGTCAAAAAAAAAAAAAGAAAAGGAAGAAAGTAAATTGACTTTTTACAGGAAAATAGGCCATTTCTCAAAAACTATTAAAGATTCTGTCATGCAGAATATCCCTATCCTGTTGATCTTATTTACAGATTTCATGAAAAATATATCATCATAACATTGATGTATGGGAGCCGTAGCATCCAATTTCTTGGAGGCCTCTGTACCCAGTAGGGATGCTGGTCATGTGCACGTAAACGTGGGGGCAATAGAAATGAGCGGATAGGCCATGGAACAGAATCCACACAGCTGCTTTCCTGAAATGCTCTAGTAGCCGTTGGAAGTCAGGGCGATATGGCGCTCCACCTCGGCTCTAAGGGAAATAATGGTCAGAGCGGGGAGGCAGGTAGTAAAGCAGCAATTGTGAGCTGTTATGGCAGTTTTTTCATTTTTACTGCAAGCTGGGCATGTATTTGTCTCCATTGTCAAAGTGCTGGTGTTGTTTACAAGTGAAAGACAAGGAAGCAGGAAAGTTTATTCAGTTGCCTCAGGAAACACCATTTCCTCATCACAATCCAAAACCACATCTTGGGCAGAGGATTTGGTCAGATGCAAAGGTTACTTTGGGACTTCACCACCTACCGTGCAATACTGAAATACCTGGGATGCTTCATAATAGAGCTTTAGAGCCTACCAAACCGGACCTTTTCTGCCACACTACTTATCCATTGGCTGGTTATTGAAGCTACCCATGAGCACCAGCCTACGACAGCATGAAAACTGTTTCCAACTTTACTTTCTTCAGGGGAAGCAAAAGGTAGGTGCAGGAATTTTGAAGCAACCATTGGTGTCACTCACACATGGTGGACTTTAGCTTGCTTTCAATCCATAGTGTGGTATGACAGGACAAATCTCAAAACGTTATTCTCTCAACACTTCTCACAGGTACTAGATAAAACATGAAGGGAACTCTAGTCCTTGTGTTTTGAGAATAAACAGCCCAAACCTTTCAAGAAGGGACACACAGATACACAGACACACACAGACACAGACACACACAGACACATACCTCAAAACAAATCTACAATACTGAGGTATTTCAGAGATAAAAACAAGGATTGATATCCCAGTTAAGAGTGTGCAAATGCTCAACAACCAAACAGCAACCCTCTTGCCCTGGCCTTATTTATGAACTTGCCCTGGCCTTATTTATGAATAGTCAACAAAGCAACTGCAGGTGATCTTGGCTAAAGCCACAGAGGCCTCTAAGATAGCCAGGCCCCTGCGAACGTATTCACTGCCTCATTAAAGCAATTTCAAAATCAATTCGGATTTGACAAGCCGTCAGGACATTGCTGCTTCTCTGTGATGGGAGTGACATGTTAACAGCAATTAGACTTTCGCACACACACTTTCGAGCCTTTTCAGCATATTCTTTATTAGGAGGGCCTAAAAAGCGTTATTATAATTATCTAACCTGGGGTCATGGACACATGCTCTATGATCTCTGCCTCTGTTGGCAATCCCCTTGGTGAAATTTTGCCTATTGTCCGTAGAGATTAAAAGGAAGTGCTTACCCCAGATGCGATATTGGAAAATCAAAGGTCAGAGAAGGGCTTGTGGTACCCTCCATGTTTTTTAATACAAGTTATACGAACAATCAGATTAGCATGAACAGATATTGCTCCCTCTAGCAGATGGAGCAGGATTCTTATGCAAACGAGGAAAGACTGTTTGGTGGCAACATTCTGGGGGCAGGCGTGAGGATGCTGCTATCTTGACTGGGACTGTCCGGCACTCGCACAGTAAGGTTGCCAAAAACAGAGGTCCAGTGAAGCAGAAGCCATATGAGTTATTTATCTCAGGGAAATCCCATTCGCTAAGGAAACCAATGTCTCCTGATTGGGATGACTTCTTCATAGCTAAATCTTTTGGTGCCTGAAAGTCACCAGTGAGAACTGTCCTTAACTCTGCTACAAAAACTCTGTAGAAAAGGAGTAGTAAAACCTGATTTTCCCAAAAATCTAACCTACCTCATGAATGAAAAATAAGTTAAAATCTCACTTGCACCCTATTTTTTCTTCTGGAGGATGGATATTTGGATAAGGGAGTCCCTCAGGGAGACCCACAAACAATTCTGTCCAGGACTTGTCTTCTGATTTCTGCTGTGATGGCTGCCAGTTTAGAGACGTCTTATGCCTCATGTGAGTGATAATATAATGGAAGTTATACCAGCAATATTTCAGATAAGGACTTTTATTATTCCACCTTGAAGGTGAGGAAGAGCAATGAGTTTAAAGCTTTACCAATTGCCAAGAATCTTTTAGCTAGGACCCAGAATACAAACCCAGTCTAGGTTCAGACTTCCGGTTCAGACTTCCGGTTCAGACTTGCTTAACCTCTTGAGCAAAAACTCATCTCTATGCCAGGAGTTCACTGCCTCACTAACTACCCAGAGTGGCAATATCTTCAGTTTTCTAAGTATTTGCTAACTGGCAGGTTAATAAAATGAATGGACACTAGTAGGCATTTTAATTGCTGAATTATGCAAAACTATATAATATTTCAAATACCAAATATTATTTCAAATAATATTTTAAATACCAAGTTTATGATTTTGTTTCTACCTGCCTGCTTAATAAAAATTGTGACCCGCTTTCAATCTCTAGCTTGTATCCCACCCCTATGCTGTTTCTCTATAATATTTACCACCACTGACATAAGATATATTTTGTTTGCCTATTTTTCCCATTAGGATATTGCATAAGAGCAAGAATTTTTCAGATTTTGTTCAATGGTATTTCATTATTGGACAGTATTTAAGTGGGACACTGACCATTGTGAAATAAATGAAAGTGTATGTATTTCATATGTCACAGGGATGGGGATGCATCCCCTCTTTGTTCCAGAAATATATCCATAGATTTGTGTGTTATCAATGAGAAATAAAGTATAAAAAAACTGGAAGGAACTTGAGACTCTTCTTGTTCTGTTGTCATTTTCAGAAAAAGTCAGTTGCTTTGATAACTCCCAGTTGATGGCAGAACCAAAATTAAATGTTATTTGGGAGCTTTCCTAAGCCTTATCCCACCCTCTTGGTGCTACTGGGTCTGGGGAGTTCCTTTTCCACTTAGCACTTTATTAAAGTTCTTCTCAGAAAGCCCCCCAGCTGAGCTGATGTCGCCCCACTGCCATTTGGGTGGCTTCCTGGTTGGTTGACTTCAGGGGGTCACTTTAGAGGGTCCTTGTTGTTTTGTTGGATCAGGGTTTGCTAGCTTTTGAAGCGGGCCTGCTCATTACTGATTTCCCTCCAGCATTTGTTTCTGAAGCGAAAGACTTCAAAGCTTCAAAAGGCTAGTAACATTTGAGCGTCCTCGACTTTTCATCTGTTGAGGGAAGTTACATGCAGATCTTCAAGAAACCATTTGTTCTTCCATTGGGTCCTGCAGATAAGCAGGACTGAGGCAGAACATGAGGCAGGACATGAGGCAGGATACCACCTTTTGGAGGAGAAGCTGACACCCCACCTTGAGAAATAGTGGCTCTGCAGAAGGTGCTGGGGATGAAGAGTTTCATCAGCCTCCCAGAGAGAGTCTTTAAGAAAAGAGGGCATGGAAATTGCTATGTGTGTCTGTGTGTCTGTGTCTGTGTGTGTGTGTGTGTGTGTGCGTGCATGTTTGTGTTTGTTAGTGGTGAGCAGGAAAGGTTTGAAAAGAAAGCATGCCATTTTTTGTCAAGATCTATAAAGACAGTTTTTAAACTGTGAACCTGGGGACCTTCTCAAGGCGTTCTATAAACTATTTTTATAACAGTATGAATATAATATTTACCTTATTTACGTTCTCTCACCAGTGTACTCATGGCTTTCCAGAAATTACCTGAAATGTGATATTGCAACAGCATGATGGCAGAACCAATATGCCATCTCAGTTTTTTAAGAGAGTCACAAAATGTAAATTCATATTCCCTTCTTACTAATTATTTTGAAAGGAGCCATCTTTCATAAAATTATATGTTAATATATAAAAAATCAATGACTTTATTTTTATAAGTTTTGGCCACACCCATTGGTTCTTGTTGGGGGTCCTACCGAGTATGGTGCTAGGGTCTGATCTGCGTGTTCCCAAATGTAAAGCATGATCCAATCCTTGGAGTCATTTATAAAATTTATTTGTTTGTTTGTTTATCTAAAGTTTTGGGATAATACCTGGTAATGTTCAGGGGTTATTCATGGTTCTGCACTGAAAGGTTACTCCTGGAGGCGTGTGGGGGAACATATGAATGTTTGGGGGACCATATGGGATTAAATCTTAGTTAGGCATGAGAAAGGCAAGAACTTATGTACTATCTCTATACTCTGTATTATCTCACTAGCCCCACCCTGGTCTAATTAATTTTTTTCTATTTTTTTTAAGTCACTGGACTAGAGCCATTACAGACTGGATCCCACGGGGCATCAAAAGATCATGTGGCTGCCCACCAACAAGATGATCAGACTTCTTCATTAAGACCCTGAATGAATGGTTCGAGGCTCTTCGTATTCCTGGAGCAAGCTGATGCCATTGGCCTACATTGGTCAAATGGAAATGTTACTGGTGCCTGCTTGAGCAAATCGACAAATAACGGGATATCAAGTGATCAGGTAATCAAGGGATTTTTTAAGTAGGAAATAAAAAGTTATATTTTATTTTTTGAAAATAATTGTTATTGAGGTATAAGAATTTGCAATACTGTTAATTACACTTTTCACATATACATATTTCAACACCATATCTATTGCCAGAGAACCCCTTTGCTTTCATCACTGTCCCAAGACCCCCTCCCAACTACACCCACCCTCCTCCCTCCCACCCTATGTAAGTTCAGTTCTCTAGACAAAAATCTCCAATTCTGATGACTTTGATAATTTGTTGTTCCCTTACTATATTTCATTTAAAAAAAAAAAACAACTATAGGAGTTCTTTTAATTTTTAATTGTGGAGGTGGTAACACCTACCCATACAGAGAAATAGAAGTAAACCCCTGAAATTCTACAAAATTGCAAAGCAATGATAAATTGATAAGATATTTTTTTTAAAAACTGTTCCATTCTTTTTACAGGTATATAACTATAAAAATTAATATTATGAAGAATTATATGCTAATACTTTTTAAAAAATTTTATGAAATAGATAAATACTACAAATGTCAATTTAGAAAGATTGAAGAAAATGAAAGAAATTTTAGGCTTGCTCTTCAAATCTGTTCTCCTGTGGTTGTCTCACCAAAGTATCTTACTTGGTTGTCTCTATATTTCTTCGTTTGCTTATTTCCTCTCTGGAGAAGCCTGTGTTCTCTCTTGAACATGTTCCCCCTTTCTCTATCCTCACATCTTTCTAAGTACATTTCAGTAAAAACTATCTTGTTTCACTGAAAAAAAAGAGAAACATTTAAAGAGAAAATATGAATAGACCTATAAAACAGTGTTTTATCCTAAGAAAAGGAATATTGGTTTTTGCTAGAAAATATTGAATTATAGATACTGCTTAAATAAATGCATTAATAAGTAAAAGATTAGAGTAAAAACCTCAATGGATGTTTAAAAAATAACAAAAGGAATACCTGATAAGACCTAGGACATTCAATATAAATGAAATTGTAACATATAAAATCTCTAAGTAAGCTAGGAATAAACAAATCTTTCTTTACTTAGTAAATGGCAACCATAAGCACCATGATTGAATGCTATACTCAATGCTAAGTGCTGAGAAGCTTGTCTTATTTTTTTATTTTTTATTTTTACAATTACAAAGATATACAATTAAAAAGTTCATATTTGGGTTTTGGTCATACAGTGTTCCAGCACCCATCCCTCCACGAGTGCCCATCTCCCACCACCAACGTCCCCGGTTCCCTCCCCCTCCCCCAGCCCTCCTCCATGGCAGGTTCTTTATTTCTTTCCATTTCTCTCTTTCTCTTTTCCTTCCCCTCCAGACTATGGATTACAGAACATACATTAAAGGGTTGTCATGTGTATCTTTTTGCCTCTATTTAATGCTCAGTTCTAGGTTGGCATTAGTACCCTCGACAATTGTTAGCACACTGTTCCATTTTCTGTCTTACCTAGCCTCTGACTCCCACACGTTTGTGATAATTTCCACCTTTGACAAGACCTCCTGATATATGTTTCACTTGACCTTGGATATTGGTATCATAATATGTACATATATATTTATGTTATGCAGATAAATGCAGTCATTCTGTGTCTGTCTCTCTCCTTCTGGCTAATTTCGCTCAACATAATCTTCTCCATGTCCATCCATTTATAGGCAAATTTTATAACTTCATTTTTCCTAATAGCTGCATAGTGTTCCGTTGAGTAGTTGTACCAAAGCTTCTTTATCCAGTCATCGATTTTCGGGCACTCTGTTTGCTTCCAGATTCTGGCTATTGTGAATAATGGTGCTATGAACATAAAAGTAGGGATGGTGTTTCCGCTGCGTATTTTTGGTTTCCCAGAGTAGATTCCCAGGAGTGGTATGGCTGGGTCAAATGGGAGTTCAATTTCTAGTCTTTGGAGGAATGTCCATATTGTTTTCCAGAAAGGCTGTACCAGCCGGCATTCCCACCAACAATGGATGAGTGTCCCCTTTCCCCCACACCCACGCCAGCATTTGTTGTTGTTGCTCTTTTGAATATGTGCCAGTCTCTGTGGTGTAAAGTGGTATCTCATTGTTGTTTTGATTTGCATCTCTCTGATGATTAGTGATGATGAGCATTTTTTCATATGTTTTTGGCCATTCGAATTTCTTCCTTGCTGAAGTTTCTGTTCATTTCTTCTCCCCATTTTTTGATGGGGTTGTTTGTTTTCTTCTTGTAAAGTTCTACCAGTGCCTGATATATCCTGGATATTAACCCCTTATCAGATGGGTATTGGGTGAATATTCTTTCCCATTCTGTGGACTGCTTTTGTATCTTAGTCACTGTTTCTTTTGAGGTGCAGAAGCTTTTTAGTCTCATGTAGTCCCATATGTTTATCTTTTCTTCTAGTTGCTTTGTTAGTGATGTTTCACCTTTGAAGATGCCTTTAGCTTCAATGTCGAGCGGCAATCCCCCCCCACAGCTTGTCTTATTTTTAAAAGAAGCTTCTTTAATACTTCCTGGAAAATCGGATTCAAAGCTATAAATTCTCTAAGCTATTGCTTGCCCCTAAAGCTCTGTATCATTCCTCAAATCTGAATGATAGACTCTAACTGTATAGAGTATTCTTGGGGACCTGTTGACTTCATTGAGCTCTTGTACTAATCCTACAATTCTCTTCTGGCATGTAGAGTCTCATTTTATAGATGAGGGGACTCTTATGGACTTTCTTTTACATGTAACTTACATTTTTGATTTTTTTGTTTACAGTATTCTTTCTGTGGTTTTTGTCATTCTGACCACAATGTGTCTTGAATAGTTGAGTCTGTTTTTGCTGGAACCTATCTGGTTTCTTGGATTTGAATGCCTGTATTCCACAATTTTGAGAAATTCTTATTATGATTTCTTTATTTATTGGTTCTTAATTAAATTTACCTTCCTGTTCTTCAGGGACTTTGATAGTTGTTAAATTGTTCCTCTTGAACTCATTCCATAGTTTTCCGGTGTATCATACATTTCTTTAGAGACTTAGAAAAATCTTCTGTTGTTTCCTAGAGAATCCTCCACCTCATCATGATCTTGATCTTTTTCTCAGCTGTGGCTATTCTGCTGTTCCGAGTTTCTGCTGGGTTTTGAATATCACCTACCATACTCCTCATTTCTATCATGGCTTTTTTCAGCTTTCAGACTTTCTTGAGCTTTGAGTACCTCTGCCATCATTTCTTTGAGCTCACTAGACATTCTTATCATTGTCGTTAATGTAATTTTCTGAGAATTTGCAGACCTAAGGCTGGGTGAGCCTTCTATGTAATTGTTTTCTCTCATTTAGCTTAGTGAACTGCACATCTTCTTCATTGGGTTTGCTGTGCTCCTCTCCGCAGGGGGCAAATCTTTGTAGTCAGTCCTGCCCTGGGAGAGTGTCTGAGGGATTAGGTTAGGGCTTATTCTTCTTTTCCTTCCCTGTCTGTCTTCATACAGTGACAGAAAAGTATAATTGAACAATGTGAAAAATTTGATCAGAGCGGCTGATCAAATGCAACCCGAGTAATTTAGAAAATGTGAATTTGGGCTTGCTGATATGGTTTATTGTTCTTAAATGAATAAATAAATATTTTTGATTTTTCAGATATAATTTCTAATACAATGATTAATATATATCTATGTAAATGGCATATAATATAGTATAATATAATAAGTGTATAATCTCCCACTATAAACAAGAACATCCTAGGAAGGTCAACATTTTTATAAGAATAAAGTCCAGAGACAGAATAGTTTGGGAACCACAGTGACAGATTTGTCAAAACAATGCCTGAGAGCTGAGCGAATAGCTCAGGGCTGGAGTGTTTGCTTTGCATGTTGGAGACCTAGTTTAGGTCCCTGCACTGTATATGGTCCTCTGAGCACTTCCAGAAGTGATCCTTGAGTACATTGTCAAGACTAACCCCTGAGCAATGCTAGGTGTGACCTAACCCCTACCCCCAAAATGGCATGGTATGTTTTATAACAAATGGCTCCTGAAATGTGGCCTAGTTTAATCCACTTGTTTGCTATTAGGACAAGTGATATTCCTTTTAGAAATGGGATATTAGAGATTCGGAGGATTCATAAACATCCTCCATGCCATGTATCTCTGTTGTGGAGCTGGGGGAGAGAGAAGAGGCTGAGACAGGCTCCATGCTCAGATCTTCTGCAGACAGAGTTCCACCTACTAACCCACACTGCAGTCTTTATAAAGAAAATGAAAATAACAAACAGACAAAGCCATCTTCTTCTTTTCTTTGACTGTTAAATTTATCTTTGGTAATTTTTCTGAGGGATCTGAAAGTGCTGGAAAGAACCGTTTTTAATTTTACTTTTTATTGAGGTAATATTGGTCCACAAAAGAGTAAAAGTTTTTATGTTTTAAGCATACTGTGGTATTACACCATTGACCTTGTCCCCCACCCCCACACAATGTGCAAATATTCTCCATTATTATCTATTAGCCTGCTGCCCATCTTGGCAACCTCAGTTTGTGGTCAGAGTCTAGGTATTTATTTTTTCCCCTAACACATTGTTTTTTCTCTTGCTTTGTTTCTACATAAGAACTTTTTTTTGGCTTAGCTTATTGAGTTTAGAAATTGGCAACTAGAGAAAGGAGAAAGAAAAATAGAGCTAGAGAGAGAAGAAAAGTGCCTACCATAGAGGCAGACTAGGGGAGAGGGAGGGAAACTGGGGATATTGGTGTTGGGAAGGGTGCACTAGTGGAGGAATGGGTGCTGGAGCACTGTATGACTGAAACCCAATAATATACAGCTTTTAAACTGTATATATCATGGTGGTGTAATAAAATTTAAAAAAAGAAATTGTGAACTAAAGTCAGGGGTGTTAACAATGCTGGCTGCAATTCTTTAAAGGCTTAATTGCTGGAAGGTCATTTTATTTGTTAATTTTGGGGTTTGGGGACCATACCTCATGGTACTCAGGTGCTTCTCATGATTCTATGCTCACTCTTCACTCAAAATGGTGCTCAGGGTCTGTATGTGATGCTGAGGACTGACCTGTAGTTGAGTGCATGCAAACATCTTAATGTGTACTCTCTCTCCAGCTCAGTCATTGGAAGGTTAGCTTCTAAAGTCACTGGCATGGTTGTTGATATGCCCTGGGTTCTGACTGGCTGTTCACCTATTCACTAGTTCTTTGCTTCTCCTTCAAACATCTATAAGTGGTCACTGGCTCACTTTAGAGTAAGTAGTAAGGAAGAGAATAGCTGCCAAAGATGAAGCCACAGCCTTCTTGTAACCATATCTTGGTAGTGGCATTCTATCACTTTGGCCACATTCTAATTTTCTGTGGCTGGACAGAGCTTACATGTAAGGAGAAAGGGATGACATATGGGCATGAACCAGGTGGCATTTATCTTTGAAGAGACTTCCTGATACAACCTCTAACCTAGCCTTGATCTCTTGCTCATTCAGTAAACCTATCTCTTCACACTCTGCCCCATATCATCCAACTTTGAATAACTTGTGCTCCCTATTGAGGATCTGACCTAGTGTAGGTTATGAGAGTGGATTCTATGTCCTATCTTCCTGGGTATTTCCTCCCTACCACTTGATAGCTATTAACCTTGATTAGGTAACTGTGTTTTAGATTTTCATCCATAAACTTGTGGTGATAGTAGTTGGCCCTTCATGGGGTTATTGTCAGAACAAGAGCCGTTATTATGGAGTATTAACTAACAGTGGTGGTCATGCAGGTTGCACTGTATGATAGTACAATTAATAATAAAATGAAAACACACAAATTACCTTATTTGTTGCTAACAATCCTTCAAAAGGTAGGTATTTTTACAGCATTTGAGAGATGAAACACTATGTATGGCTTTAGACAGTATAAGTATCTTGTCTTAAGTGTCATCAGGGTAAATGATTGAACTGCAACCTTGACCAGATTGTGGACCCCAAGTTCTGCATTATACTGCCATTATTCTGCAGAATATATCATGAAAATAAAATGACCATGTGAGAATTTGTAGAGTACAATACAAATAACCTTAACATACTGTTGATAAATGTATGAATTAAAAGGGGCAAACCTTTTGATCATGAACACCAGTTGGGTTTTTGGGTGAGTTCTAGAACTAATTAACTCTGAAACTAAATGACTGGTAGCCAGACTGATTAAAAAAATAACCAGACACTATAAATAGATGGACATGGAGAGGATTGTGCTGAATAAAATTAACCAGAAGGAAAAGGACAGATATAGAATGACTGCATTTATTTGCAGGATATAAAAAACAGTACGATACCAATATCCAAGGGCAGGCAAAACATGGATCAGGAGGTCTTGTCAGTGGGTGGAATCTACCTCAAGTTTATGGGAGTCAGAGGTTAGGTAAGACAGAGAAGGGAACAAATGTGCTAATAATTGTTGGAAATGATAATACCAGTCTAGAACTGAGCATTGAATGTAGGCAAAGGGATATACAGGATAATCTCTAAACATATGTACTTCAAGCTACAATGTGTAAGAGAAGGGAGAGAGAGAGAGAGAGAAGAGAGGCAAAGTGCCTGTCATAGAGGCAGACATGGGGAGGGGGAGAGAATCAGGGGACATTGGTGGTGGGAAATGGGCACTGGTGGAGAGATGGGTGCTGGAACACTGTATGAATGAAACCCAAACATGAACATCTGTGTAATTGTATATCTCACGGTGGTATAATAAAAAATTAAAAAAATAACCAGGCACTTGGGTTATAATTGTTCGCTATGTGATTTCCCCATACTTCTATGGCATTTACCTTGCAATTAAGTGATCGATAGTTATTATGTAAGCAGTAAGTCTGTCCATGAAATTTGTGACCTATGAAATCAACTATTAATGAATGGAAACATTAAATGGTCTGGAAATGATCAGAGCTATGAAATCCACACTGGTGGGAAGGAAGGTAAGGCTGCCTCCTCCCTTAAACACATCCATTAGACAGTCCATTTAGAGGTAGTCCTCAAAATCCCAGCCCCTGGGATTGGGCACCACCATTACTCATGGAAGTAATGGAAGTAACCTTACTCATTGTTGTCTGGGATTGGGTTTTCTTCCAGCCTAGAAGCATCTCATCGTGTACTAAGAGAGGAATGTGCATCTCTCTAGATCCATCCAGCAAAACTTCCATTGTCAACTTTCAGGTCAATTGTAACCAGTGCTCCTCTACCCCCCTTCATGTCCCCACCCCTCTCTGAATTTGCTGCTTTCAGAAGACTAAGACACATTTCCTTTTAGAGGAAACTTGGGGGAAGATGAATTTCTATGGATGAGTCTTGGGGAAGTAAGGAGTGTCCTGTTCCTCTTGCCTCAGTATGGGCAGATGGCTCTGGGAAGAGAATAGCCACTGCTGATTTTTGTAGCCTCTCAAAAAATTTTCAGGTGGCGATATGGAAGAAGGGAAATATTAGTCTTTCCCCCTTGAAATATTTTTTGGGGGAAGTCTGCTGAACAATGGTCAGAGAGTTTTACGACATACTCATGGTGATCTTTGGCCAACCAGGCTGGATGGTTCAATGCTCAATCCAGAACTGTGAGGCTGATGAACCCAGAGGTATTGGGGGCTACCAGGGCCACACCTGGCAGTGCTCTCGGCCTCTGAAACTACATCTGGTAGCACTCAGGGAGCATGCCCCTACGTTCTCTCCTTTAAATATTTGCTTCTTTATACAGAGGACTTGTGATTAATTAATACGAGTCAGTAAAGAATATTGTAGGAAGTGCAATTCTTTCAATGGCAACTGCATTATCAGAGGATATGGGCCATTGGGAAAAGGCTTAAGAAGTAAGAAAACTCCAAAGTTTTTCACACCAGGAGACAGTTTAAGCTAGGTAGAGAAAGTGGACAGGTTTTGGAGTTGAGCTGATTTGGTTCAAAGTTCTGCATCAGCCAACCATGAACTGGAGTGATCTCAAACAAGTTATTCAATCACCATATAACTATTTATTCATTTACAAAACAGGAATAATAATAAAGCCTCTGGAGAATTTGGTAAGGATTATGTGGAAACATATACACCTGTATATTGTAGGTACCTATTTTTACTAGAATTGTATTGGTCATATCTGCTTTATTGTTATTGACTCTTAACAATGTAGCAGTGCTATACCACAAAATAAATTCAAAATTATTTGCTGCATAATCAATTACAGGATTGAAAAGAGGGTAGAAAGTGACTCCAGGAAGTCAGCTCTATGAGAAGCCAGCTCTACTGAAGGCCTGACCATGAGTTTGGCCGAAGCATCAGGATACAGCACCAGACTGGTGGAAAGGTTTGGGTCTGGACACCCCAAAACTTAGCAGTTTGGTGCCTTCAAGACATTTGTCTCAATTTCCTTTCCCCACTGGAACACTTTACCCCCTTTACTGCTTTTGAGGTTGACTTGATATAAATCTGAGTTTGGTCACTTTTGTGTACTTCACATTTGAACTAGAAACTCTTTCCCACAGGCTTAGCTCTTTCAGTTTTCTGGAGTAGAGGTGACTGACTTTATCTGGGTCACGTTTTAATTGGGACAGTCAGTACTGCCAGAAAAGCTCTAAGTGAGAGGTTGGGGATGCCCAGCTGCCCTAATCAGGAAGACCAGAGCTGCTTGCAGCCAGCTGTGTGGTGTTTGCTGAGCCCCTGCATAATTCACATCCTCAGTCCTTCAGTGCCATTTGCTTGTGAATTAAAACTCAGCAGAGGGGAGTATAAGTGCCTGGCCGTCTGTCAAAGAGCCCACTTTCTTTTACAAGGCCAGGGCACTTTGAAGAAATCATTCTGAAGTAGATGAGCCATCTGGTATGAGGTGGGCAGAGTGGGCTACCTCGCACCCTCACTGAATGAGAACTAGACCACATTCTGGGCGTTAAGGCCGGACACCACATTTGAGTTGCTACCATGTTGGCTCAATAGCAAGTTGCTGGTGATTTAAGTATTTTCCTTTGATTTTTCACTTTCACCACATTTTTAGAAGGGGATTGATTGAGCGATCATATTTGTAGTCAGGGAAGTCACACAATTACTTAGTTCAGAGCAAAGCCTAATAATGACATTTTGCTTCTCATGTTTTTAAGGTTTCACTCATTTCAATCCCCAAATCCCTGCATACTTTGATTTTTAAAAAACGTTCTAAGGAGTAGCTTGTGCCATGTGAAAGATGAGGCTGTTGAAGTCCAGAGTCAGAGAGTCAAACAGGAGAGTGACCAGTTAGATGACATTTTTGTTCCTCTCTGATGACCCCACTTAGGCAAGGAGTTTGGAATTGTTGTTTAACTCAAGAAAAAGTGCCTGCAAGATGTCCCTACGGGGGTCTTTATAGGGCAGAAAAAGAGATCTTGGGGACCCCTGACGCCTCCTCACTCCCACACTTCCACTGGAGAACATCAGAGCATCATTTATTTATCTGCCTGGAAACCCCCAGGCCTTGAGACTCTTGTGCATTCCCAAGAAGCTCTGATGGTGGTGCGCCTGCCTATAAAAACCCTCAGGCACACAGTTTCAGACAACTGTTAGCAGGCCACAGAAGTCCCCCACGACTCTTGGTAAATCATCTCAAATCTGTCACTTGTGGGTGGCTGGTTTTCATCAAGGTAGCCTGAAAACGGCAATCCCGAAGTGCATCTTGATGGAGCAGGTCCTCAGGCCTGGTCCTCGCCACATCACTCCTCTGCTCTGCCAGCCCCCAGCTCTGAAACGCAACGTGCACATAAAGCCCAAGGATTCTCCTGCTTTTTCAAGCAGAAGCCCTGCTGGATTCTCAGATTTCACAGAATTATGTGGGAGAGAGAATCCATAATGTGGGCCTTCTGGGCTCTTAAAACACATACAGAAGCCTGTGCTCCTGCGGCTCAGCTACTGCATTTGGTCACTTCTCAAAGGAGGTGGGTACTGATAGGATAGCAGCTCGGCTGGGTCGGTGGAGGAAAAACTGGAGAGCAAAAACCTTTCTTTCACTTTTAATTTCTTATCAAGTCTCAGCTTTCCAAAGAAATTGCTGGATCTTGCTGGTTTTACTAAAGGCTGCTTTTCTTTCATCAGCAGGGTGAGCTGCTGGTTGCGAGGGTCAGGGCCCCCCAGCACTGTGGTTTTCAGAGACTAGCCAGATGGCTTCATAAACAGATTCCCTGGGTGGCGGGGCCAGAGGTGAGGAAGACAATGAAGAGAGGGTGTTAGAGCGATGCTGGAACATCTCTTGAAGACAGGAATGGGAGACAGGGAAGGAAATCATCTGATGTGGTACTTAGGAAAGGCTAAGTAACGAAGCTATTCAAATCAGTCTTATTTTTTACAGAGCATTTTAAGAGACATGTAAAAGTTCCCAGGAGCCTCAGAGAGAAATCTTCTTGCCTTTCTTCCCAACTTTCAAAAACTGATGTATGTATTTCTCAAGACACACCACAAAACTTTTAGGCTTGTATACTGATTAGCCCAGTTTAAGGTCAGATTTTGCATACAAGGTTCAGAGACAGGAAATACACCAGCCTACAAGCAACCAAGTGGGCACTGAATAATACCACTATTTCCACTGTCTTCACACCAAGACACACTTTGTCATAAGAGGGTATTTTGGGACATGGTTTGTTTGCAAAGGAATTTTGTTTGCAAGGACTAAATAATTCCAGTATTTCTACTGTCTTCACATCAAGATATACTTTGTCATATGAAGGCATTTTGGAGAATGGTTTGCTTGCAAAGTGATCCTTGTTGCAGGGATCTTTTAGTTTGAAATCCTATAAAATAGAAGGAGAGGAAATATTATAGGGCAACATGGACTCAGAATAGAGAACGGAGGTTGATTCTGGTTCAACTGATGATTTTGTACAGCAAATTCCATAGTTCAATAACAGAATCGCAGTCTCTTTTCTTGTTACAAGTGGTGTTCAGGTCGACCCTCCCTTGATTGCCCGACCCCCTCCCCAGTTCACCACCATCTTTCCAGGCTGCTTAATAAACATCTTGGGAGAGTGTTTTCACTATGTGCCTTTAAATTTTTATTTAAAGCATCATTTATCTCTGACAATTCCACCAGGTTGGCCTGTTAAATTTTAAATTATTGAATTTTCATAATCCTTTTGTAAATGAATATGCTCCCAACTGACTATTACTCCTGAGAAAACTAGGAAGTGATGTGGAAAAGATGATAATTTATGATAATATAAAGCAGGACCAATTGTTCCTCCTGGATTAAACAGTTCAGAGTTGAACCGAAGTCCAGGGACTTGAATTTCTAATCAGTATTATCTGTGTTAAAACTTTCTGGTTCAATTCAACCATCTATGGAGCTGTCATTTAATAGATAATAGAGTGTATTTCATAAGAGGGATTCATTTAAATATCCTAGTCAGATACTTCACAAAAGATTATATACTAAAGTTTGAAATAATAGCAATCTGCATTCACAGATGTTTTGATCTCATATTGAAGAGTCAAAGATTTTGCAAAGATGTTTTCATATTAATTGAGTGTATCTATCAATTAAAAGTATCAACATCATTATGAATAATAAATTCAGGAGACCCAAACAACCACAACCAAACTATAAAATGTGCCTCTTGTAGAGGCAGATTTGTGGGGAAAGGGTGTTGGAGGAACTTCCGCGACACTGGTGGAGGAAAGTTGACCCTGGAGGTGGAACTGGTGTTGAAACATAGTGTGCTTGACACTGAACTATAAATTGCTTTGAAAGTCATGGTGTCCAAATACAAAATAAAAATAGAATAGTAGCATCAGTTTGATATTTATAAACAAATTTCATTTAAGAAGTTTATGGAAAAACTGCTATTCCCAGAGAGCCTCACTTTAAATCAAATATATATTAAAAGGCATTACTACATATCATATATAATATCATAGATTTTTAAAGTAAATTGAGCTTAAACATAAATGATCAATATATAGTTATTATTTTTTTAAATTTTTTTATTTTTACAATTACAAAGATATACAAATAGTTATTATTTATTGACTTGAAATTGACTATACGTGCATGGCCCTGATTCACATATAATTAGAAATTTAAATTATTTTTAATTTATATTTAAATAAAATATATATATTTTATATAGTAGTAGAACCACTTAAGGTTTTTTTTTTTTTTTTTTGCTTTTTTGGGTCACACCGGCGATGCTCAGGGTTTACTCCTGGCTCTGCACTCAGGAATTACTCCTGGCAGTGCTCGGGGGACCATATGGGATGCCAGGGATCGAACCTATGCTGGCATGAGCCGGCCGCGTGCAAGGCGCGTGCAAGCCCTACCCGCTGGGCTATCGCTCCGGCCCCACTTAAGTCTTTTTTTAATTCCGCCCAGATTCTATCCCCTGTCCCGCCACAAGCCAGACGACCCCCACTTCATGAGAACCACCATTTTCCACATCCGGACTTCCCCCTCGTCAGAACTCTACCCAGCAGACCAGCCTATCACAGCCCGGCTCGCGCGCCGCAAGCAGCCACGTGGTTCATCAATAAATGCTGGATTTTGGTATGACTTCAAGAGTATGCTACCCGCACGGCAGAACCTGGTAAGCTACCCGTGTCGTATTTGATATGCCAGATACCAGTAACAATTATAGAACTCATTCTCATGACCTGATGGAATGGTTTGAAGCTCTTTATGTTCCTGGAGCAAGCAGGTGCCCTTGGGCTCTACTTTCATGAGACAGGTCATATGGAGATGTTACTGGTGCCCGCTCGAGCAAATCAATGATAAACGGGAAGACAGTGATACAGCGATTTATATTTAGTTTTTGGGTCACACATGCTGATGCTCCGGGGCTTACTCCTGGCTGTGCATTCAGGAATTACTTCTGGCAGTGCTCAGAAGACCATATGAGATGCAAGGGATTAAACCCAGGTTAGCTGCATGCAAGGCAAATGTATACTCTACCTGCTATATACCCTCCCTACTATCTCTCTGGTTCTAGAAACATTTTTAAAGGAGCGAAAATGCAGCCTACCAAATCTTTACCAATGTAATTATAGTTTTGTAAACATTTAGATAAATAGTGACCTCAACACATTGATTGCACTTGTAAATATTGAATTAAATATTTACTTGCAATTTACGATATAGGAAATTACATTGCTTTATATTCTGAAGTCAATAATATTTCACCCTCAGTCTCCAACATTTTCACAGATTTTTGAGAAATGTTGTGTTTATAGTGCCTGACTTTTACAAGATCCCTATTTATAAAATCCTTAAAGTCAAAAATATTTTGAAAATAATTATGATAGTGAGCAAACGGAAATTAGCTCTGCCTCTGTGTCAGCACGTGTGTGGTACAGAGGCTGAGACATGACTCTGCCATTGAGTCACATTTTTAGTGCTCTTGTTTCATGTCCTTTAGCTAGATTATATAGGTCCTGAAATCAAGAGGTCCAAGCTGGACAGGCTCCTCTTATCAAAAATTCTCATGACCAGTTTACAATACTTTGATTTCTTATCCTTGAATTTTAAGCTCTCCTCGACTGGCAGTGCTGGACCTGGTGAGAGGTGCTGGTGATCTCTAGAGCAGGGGACTTGGCAAAGGTTCCATAGAATCTGGAACTAATAGCAACATCCACACCCCATCCCACCCCCACCACGCACACCCCACCACACACACCCCATTTAGGTTTCTTATGTTCTTGGGCCATATTTTCAGGAGTTTTAGCCTTATCATTAAGATTTAGAATTGGGTCCAGGGTATTGACTCAAAGGGCTGAACTTCCTATTTTGATTGCAGGAGGCTTGAGTTAATCCCCAGTACTGCATGATCCCCTGATCAGTGTTTGGGCCTGTGTGGGGAAGGAAGGAAGGAAGGAAGGAAGGAAGGAAGGAAGGAAGGAAGGGAGGGAGGGAGGGAGGGAGGGGAGGGAGGGAGGGGGAGGGAGGGAGGGAGGGAGGGGAGGGGAGGGAGGGAGGGAGGGGAGGGAGGGAAGGAAGGAAAAAGAAGGAGGGAGGGAGGGAAGGAAGGAAGAAGAAAGAAAGGACGGAAGGAAGGAAGGAAGGAAAGAAGGAAGGAGGGAGGGAAGGAAGAAAAAGGAAATGAAGAAAGAAAGAAAGAAAGAAAGAAAGAAAGAAAGGAAGGAAGGAAGGAAGGAAGGAAGGAAGGAAGGAAGGAAGGAAGGAAGGAAGGAAGGAAGGAAAGGAAGGAAGGAAGGGAAGGAAGGAAGGAAGGAAGGAAAGAAAGAAAGAAAGAAAGAAAGAAAGAAAGAAAGAAAGAAAGAAAGAAAGAAAGAAAGAAAGAAAGAAAGAAAGAAAGAAAGAAAGAAAGAAAGAAAGAAAGAGAAAGAAAGAAAGAAAGGAAGGGAAGGAAGGAAGGAAGGAAGGAAGGAAGGGAAAGAAGGAAAGAAGGAAAGAAAGAAAGAAAGAAGGAAGGAAGAAAGAAAGAAAGAAAGAAAGAAAGAAAGAAAGAAGAAAGAAAGAAAGAAAGAAAGAAAGAAAGAAAGAAAGAAAGAAAGAAAGAAAGAAAGAAAGAAAGAAAGGAAAGAAAGAAAGAAAGAAAGAAAGAAAGAAAAGAAAGAAAGAAAGAAAGAAAAGAAGAAAGAAAGAAAGAAAGAAAGAAAGAAAGAAAGAAAGAAAGAAAGAAAGAAAGAAAAGAAACATATCTTGAATGACTATACCACAACAGGGGTAGGGAAGAGTATACTTTGAATAAAGGATATTAACTGGGACATCTCTAAAGTTTCAAAGCCTAATGCTGACTTCCTTCAAAACAGCCTGAAAGGAAGCTCAACCTTCGAACAGAAAGGTCTGGGTTATTACTGAGTATCTGGGAAGGGGAATAAAAATTTAAAACAAATGATGGAAGAGGAAGATGAAAACAACCACTTGTGGCCTTGACATCAACTTCATTAGCAAGGATGAGATTTAATGACTAAAGCTATGTTGAAGACTTTTATAGAGATTGGGAGGAGATTTTGGTTGGCCAACATGTCAAAGGTTCTGTGATGGTTTTAACAGTCTGAGCACAGCTGAATAAGGTACCAACTGTAGCTGACAGCTAATGTGCCTTGCTTCACTCCATCTTGGCCCATCTTTGTAACTTTAACACTGCCGTGGTGGCCGGCTGTTTCGCGGGTATATCTGGAGAACACTTTTCTTCCACTGTCCCTCATTTCCCTTTGCTTTCTGCCTTGGGCTTTGCTACCACTTCACGATAGATACTCAGTCACTTTGATTCATTAGAAAACCTGTAAATATGAAGGTATTATCCTTATCAGGGGAAATCCTTGCACATGGATGAAAGAAGTATGTGAATAAATTCACTTACCATTTTTCTTCCGGTTGTTTGATCCTAAAGTACATTTTACAGAGACTCTCAGAGAGTCCCCAGTGAACTTGACCTAAGTATCGTAGATGATTGGTCTGAAAATCCACCCTTGTGTTGGATTTTTAAAAATATTTTGTTGATTTCAGTCACCCTCTCCTGTTCCCAGGAATCACGTCCTCAAATAAAATAAAACTTCCTGCTTCAGGCACTGAATTCAGTGAAACTCATACTAAGAGAGACTAAGCCTAGCTTCACTGCTTTTTCCCCCTTTGCTAAATTGTATCATGCACGTGTATAGCATGAATTTATGATCACTTCGCTTGATCACTTGACATCCCGTTATTCATCAATTTGCTTGAGCGGGTACCAGTAACATTTCCATTTGACCCTATCACATGCCAGTGTAGCCCAATGGCATCTGTTTGCTTCAGGAATACAAAGAGCCTCAAACCATTCATTCAGGGTCTTGACGAAGAAGTCTGACTATCTTGTAGGTGGGCGGCCACATGATCTTTTGACAACCCATGGGATCCAGTCGGTAACAGCTCTGGTCCAGTGGTCATCTCCAAATCTCATTACATGTCCAGCCCATCTGATTTTTGATGCCTTGGCAAACGAGACAGCATCCCTTACTCTGGAACAGCCACGGAGGTCGGAGCTCCGATTCCTTCTTCACTTGAGTGAGGCGTGATATTTCAAGCACAGCTCTTTCGATTCCTCTTTGGGAGACCCGAATAGCATTCTCATCCTGCTTTCATAGGGCCCAAGTCTCTGAGGCCTATGTTAGTGCAGGGAGAATGGTGGAGTCGAAGAGATGTGCCCGGAGCCAGAGGTTCTGTGTCTCTTTTAGTTATTTCTTCAATGCTTTTGAATGCATTCCATGCCACTCTCTTCCTCCTGTGCAGCTCAGGTTTTAGGTTGTTCATCATGTTGACTTCTCGACTTAGGTACACATAACTGCTGCATTCAGATATGTTTGTTCCATTGAGAGTGAATGGGGCCTCTGGAACTAGTTCATTTTTCAAAACATAGTTTTGTTGAGATTCAGCTGTTGACCTATATTTCCACATTCTTGGTCAAAGTCAGCCAGCATTTGTGCCGCTTGGCTAATGTTTGGTGTTATTAGAACGATGTCATCAACAAAGCAGAGGTGGTATAGTTGCCGAGCTTCTATCTTCACTCCCATTTTTTTCCCTTTCTAATTGTCACATGATGTTCTTGAGGGTGGCGCTGAAGAGTTTTGGTGAAATGGTATCACCCTGCTGAACCCCTCTTTTGACATCGATGATCACTTCTTTGTAGAATGGTGAGATCCTGGTGGTGAATCCGTAATACAGCTCATGAAGGATCTTGATGTGTTGGGTTTGAACACCCTGTTTGGCTAGGGCTTCAATGACCGCTTCAGTCTCCACAGAATCAAAGGCTTTCTTTAAATCAATGGACGTGAGACAGAGTGGCATCTTGAACTCCCTACAAACTTCAGTGAGCTTGGTTACTGTGTGGATATGGTCGATTGTGCTGAATCCTTTTCGGAAGCCAGCTTGCTCACATTTGTCCATTGATGAAGGATGCCTGGTTTTTCTTCATTTAATGTTATGCCAATCCTGTTTAAGATGACTCGAGTGAACAGCTTTAGATGACAGACAACAGGCAGAAGGGGCGATAGTTGCCAATGTTGTGGATGTCTCCCTTTTTGAACCGTAGAACTGTCCTGCTGGTTTTTCAATGGGAAGCCACCTTGCATTCAGATAGGCAGCATGTGAAGAGCCGAGCCAGTGTATGTATGAATACTGAAGGCAGATTCTTCAGGTGTTCAGGTCTGACTTTGTCTGGGCCTGGTGCTGTTCCCTTCTTTACTGATGAAATGGCATGTCAGATTTCAGAAGGGAGAACATTGGGAACGACATATCCATCCTGTGGAATTTGGTATGTGGGCAGGTGGACGAGACTTTCAAAGAGATCTGAGTAGAAGTCATGTATAATCTTCTCCATTGCCTTTCTGGAAGATGTGATAGATTCATCAGGACATTGGAGGGCAGTCATCTTGGTCTTATAGTTGGTGAAGGACAGGCAGGCATTGCGAATACTTTTCCCGGCTTCTGCTGCATCTTCCAGTATTTCTGCTCTTCTCTCTTTGAGGTCTTCCTTTATCACTTCTCTGCACTGCTTCGCGAGCTTGGATGTTAGCACTTGGTCACCTGAGGCTCGCGCCTTGCCATGTCGGTGAATGAGCTCGAGAGTTTTTGATGACAGGTGTACTTTTGTGGTTTTTTTTCTCTCTCGGCATTCTTTGCACAATCATGGAGGTGCTGAACCAGTCGGTTGTATTCTTCATCCTTGTCATCAGTGATGGTATCTCCTTATGTTGCCGCAGTGGTGTCAAAGAGTTCCCAGTTGAGTGATCATTCTCAAAGTTCTCCTCTTAAACTTTCAGCCCTTTCTCCCTGTTGTGTGAAGTAAGTATTTTTGCACGCAGAGAGGCTGGTGGTCCGATCCTATTTGGAATTTTGGGATGGCAGACAGCGTGGGTCCAGGCAAAACCCATCGATTGAATATGATGTGTATCAAGTTCATTGTCCATTATTCACCAGGAGATTCCATGTCCAATGTTTGAATTCAGTCTTCTGAAACTGTAGAGTTACCATGAATGAAATCTTGGTGGACCATAGATGAACTCAGTCTCTCACCCTGTTCGTTCCATTCCAGGCCATGGGTCCGATGTGGAGTTCTTCAGCCGTCTTCTCCGGTCCTATCTTGGCATTAAAATCACCGACTATGATCTTGTAGAAGTGTGATCTTTTTATAGAACTCCTCCAGCTCCATATGGAATTTAGTTACTCTCTTTGTATGTGGATGTTGGTGCATAGACAATAAAGATAGAAATTGCTAGGCATGGGCCCCATCTCCTCAAGTGTAATCGTCCCTATCCGGTTTGTCTAGGCATTCAAATGAATCAATGTTGACAGCCATGTTTGAGTTGACAAGGACACCAGCGCCACAGCGCCTCTTTGATCGCATGTTCAAGGGACAATTCTTCTCGGTGTTTCAACTACGTTGATGTGGCTAAGCCTGCTTCCTCCCTCGTCTTCCGTCAGACCGTCTTTGTCTGCACTTGATCTGCTGTGCCCGCCCCATCGATCCTCAATATATCCTTTAAATGCCAGCGTCGTGCATTGAAAGTGCAGACTGATCGTTTTAGTCC
>JAJIBD010038889.1:0-12040 GCA_021461705.1 Cryptotis parvus
TTTTTCCTTTGGAAAATTCTAGAATCCATGATTAAATACAATGTTTAGGGGGCCAATAAGAATCAAGTAGTATATGTTACCAAAGAAACGGCTGGGCTCACTTTGAAAGCAAGCTTCGTTGCATTAAATTCACTATCACTTTTAGGTTCATCAGATTGCTGAAACCTGGTGAATTGCTTATAAATCCTGTCTGATTTCAAAATGGAAACGTTAAGACAAGAAGCTCATGGATGTCTACAGCCATACCACCTGAACTTACCCCCAATCTGCGTCAGACAAAGCTCATGGCATGTGGCTCAAATCCGGGAAGTTGTATTAAATATTACTTATGTAGGTAAAATCACCCCTGGTCAAATTTTGTTATTGCCTTTTTTGTTTTAGGGCCCACACCTTGTAGTTCTCAAGAGGCTACTCTTACTGCTAAAACATACGTTTCAGCCTGTTCGCACTTCTCTTCCTGGAGTCTGGTGAATATTTGGATGACTCAGTTTTGAAAATCTGTCTGCGAGGGAGGTCAAGGAGTGATGCAGAATTTCAAGGTAGCAGTATGAGTGAATACCAAAGTCAATACTCAAATACTCAAAGAATAATAAACCAATAATAAGAATATGACACAGAGGCACCACAAGTGCTTGAGCCACTTGAAAATGAATTGAATATGAACAACGCCAGGTAACTCATTTTGAAAAGAATTAACATTTTTGAGTATCACACAAATAAATAAGTTATGTATGAGGATATCAAAAAAAAGAAATAGCCTCACGTTACTAAACTGAGCCTCAAAACTACCTCTGCGTTCTTGAATAGTCACATAGTAAGGAAGTCTTAGCATTTGGCTGTGCCCAAGGCACACAGAGGCTCTCTGAGTGACCTAATAGCAGTTGAACTCTATCACTTGGAAAGTGTAAGCTGTGCTGCTTTGCTACAACAAACAAATCCAAGAACAATTGGGGGTGGAAATTACAGGAAGGTGGGAACAAATCATCACGAAGAATTTTGAGTCATCTTGAAGTTCTCCATGGGAAAGCAGAGATTCCTGTGAGAAGATAATGAATTACCTTCTTATCTTTGAGTGTTACAAAGAAGTCCAGATAGATAGCTGGAAAGAGTGAAGAGATGGCACCACTCTGTGTGTGTGTGTGTGTGTGTGTGTGTGTGTGTGTGTCGCGCTATATACACAGGGTCCCCCTTTGGATCCCCAAGGATCTCAAGTGTGATCCTATACTACTGGAGCCACATATCTGGGATATTCAAGGAGTAATCCCTTACTCCTGAAGTTCCATAGAGCAAGATGGAGTATCATTGGGAAGCTAAGTCATGCCCTTCTGGAAGAGAAAGCTAAAAGTGAAGAGAGAGCTTTGAAATTCCAATTCTGGGTTAAAGAGATAGCACAGCAAGATAAGCTACTTGCTTTGCACATGACTGACATGGGTCTCTATTACTAGCACTACATATGGTCCTCTGAGCACTGCTAGGAGTGAACCCTAAGCACAAGGCCAGGACGAAGCTGTGTATGCCTGAGTGTGGCCCACAAACAAAACAAATCCAATTCTACAGCTTGACATTTTTTCTTTTTTTGGGGTCACACCCGGGTGATGCTCAGGGTTATTCCTGGCTCTGCACTCAGGAATTACTCTAAGCAGTGCTCGGGGCCCATATGGGATGCCAGGGATTGAACCTGGTAAGCCACATGCTAGATCACTCCAGCCCCTACAGCTTGAACTTCAAGGCTAAGATATTCTGCAGACTTCTGCTGTGGTGAAATTGAGCTAAGAATCATCTGGAAGCTACTTGCAAATGATAAGCATTAAAGATTATATTATTAATAAGCCTGTCAGAACTTCACTGAGCAAATCAGCCTATCACAGCCCGGCTCATGGAGTTCCACCTGCAGCAGTCTTTTTTAAGTCCGGCTCAAGTATGCCAGGCCAGAGACTCACAGACATGGGGCAGAGCTGCTACTTGCTCTCCCTGTGCCCAGCCACTCACAGAGGTGCCCAGGAGGGATGGCGGGTTCTAGCCCTGGCCCGCCACCCCAGCAGAGCCTTGCAACAAGCCAGACGACCCCCACTCCATGAAGGCCTCCATTTTCCACATCCGGACTTCTCTCTCGTCAGAATTCCACCCAGCAGACCAGCCTATCACAGCCCGGCTCACGCGGCAAGCGGCCCACGCTGGTTCATCAATAAATGCTGGACTTGAGAGATGACTCAAGAGAGATGACTACAAGAGTATGCTACCTGCGGCAGAGCCTGGCAAGCTACCCATGTTGTATTTGATATGCCAAATACCAGTAACAATTATAGACCTCATTCAGGAATGGATTGAGGCTCTTTATGTTCCTGGAGCAAGCAGATGCCCTTGGGCTCTACTAGCATGAGACAGGACATAAGGAGATGTTACTGGGGCCCTCGAGCAAATCGATGATTAACGGGAAGACAGTGACAGTGACATTAATAAGCCTAGCATAGATCTGACTCTTCATGTTTGCTTGTGGATGGAGCAGGAGCAAAACCCTATACTGCAAATACGCCTACCCTAGCAATTTTAAGCTACCCACAGTTCAGCAACCAGCTTGCGAATTTCCTGAAAATTTAACATAGCCAGTACGAGGAGGATTCCAGTATGCTGCTGGTAGCATATCACTTAGCAGTTTGAATGTGGTGTCAACATGAGAAAAATCAATCAATGTTTCAACTACTCTGTCACACACTGCAGAGTGTTTGTATGTGCCGTGGTCTTTCCTTCCCAAAGAACTAAGGCCAACTAGGAGGAATGGTTGGTGGATTGAAGGGACCAAGATGAGAACACATTTGCTCAAACAGAATGTTTTAGGGTGAGCATCAGTGGAAACCATACAGGCCTGTGTTAGTGGGACTCAGAAAGCAGCAAAGGGACAAGAACTCAGACTTCCTGAGCACTAAACTATTTCATGGGGTTGGTTGAGCTCCCACGTCTGACATCTCAAAAAAAAATCATTAAAAACCTGTAAAGGTGTCATTGTGCCACTCTATGGATGAGAAACAAAAACTCAAAAACATCAAGGCGTGTGGGGCCGGGAGGTAGTACAGTGGTTAATGCACCTGGCGCAGGTTCTGTTCTTGGCACTACATGGTCCTCTGAGGAATCGTAGGTATGGTTACGGAAGTGCGTGAACACTATTGGGTACAGACCTGGAGGTCTCCAGCACTGCCAAGGTGGCTGGGGCACCCTGGCCCCAGAGGATAGGGCAGCATTGTGCCCCAGGCCCTTGCTCAATCACTGACTCAACACAAGAGTTGGGGGCCGGAACGATAGCCGAAAGTGGGTAGAGGCGTTTGCCTTTATCTGCGGCCGGCCTATGCCGCCCGGGTTCGATCCCTGGCATCCCACATGGTCCCTGAGCACCGCCAGGAGTAATTCCCTGAGTGCAAAGCCAGGAGTAACCCCTGAGCATTGCCAGGTGTGACCCAACAAGCAAAAAAAAAAAAAAAAAAGAGTTGCTGATGGGGCTCTGGGCATCCTGAGACGTGCCCGCTCCCCAATCAAGACACATTCCCAAGGCCACATAACTGGTCCGTCTGGACCAAAATCCTTCTGACTCTACATTTGAAGTTCATTCCACCAGTCAGGCCTGGCCTTGGAGCAAGTTAAGTTTGAAGTTTAGTGGGAAGGACAGGCAGATTACAAATGCTTCCTTTAAAACTAGAGGAAGGACGGGCAGATTACAAATGTTTCCTCTAAAACTGGAGGTTTCGGGAAAGAGCTCAAAGGTTTGTGTATGGAAGCCCCATTTGATCTCTGCCATCTCCATGATTCCCAGAGCACCACCAGAAGCAAATCCCAAACGGTGTCCTGGGAACAGCCCCTGAGCAACATTTCACCCTCCACTCAAACCTATCTCCCTGCTCCTTCCCAACTGAGTTGAATGCAGATTTTTTATTTGTAGTTTTGGTCAAAATTCCATCAGTGTGAGTTATAAAAGTTAAAGAACCCTGAGACTCAGTTCCCCCTTCTAGAAAATGCAAAGAAGTGTTATTTCACATGTCACTGAGGTTAAAAATGCTCAGTTAAAGAAACTGCTGATAGCAGAGCAGGAGAGATAGTACAGAGGGTTAGGTACTTGCCTGGCATGTGTCCAACCAACGTTTGATCCCTGGAATCCCGTATGGTCCCTGGGACATTGCCAGGGGTGATTCCTGAGCAGAGCCAGGAGTATCCCCTAAGAACTTCCAGGCACCGCCCCAAACAAACAAAAAATAATAATAAAATTAAAAAAGAAAAATTAAAAAAATAAAGAAACCCCTAATGCAGGGCTAAGCACAGAGTGAACATTTAAATGAACATTCCATTCCTTTCCCTTGGGCTAAGCACAGAGTGAACATTTAAATGAACATTCCATTCCTTTCCTTCTGCTTAGGAACATGGTGGTATTCTTTTTTAAAAAAAAACATTTTATTATATCACCGTGAGATATACAATTACAATGTTGTTCACTTTTGGAGGTTTCGGTCACACAGTGTTCCAGCACCCGCCCTCCACCAGTGCCCATCACCCACAACCCATGTCCCCAATTCTCTCCCCCCCTCCCACGTCCTGCCTAAATGGCAGGTTCTTTATCTCCTCTCTCTCTCCCTCTCTCTCTTCATTCTCCTACACATTGTGGGTTGCACTACGTACACTTAGAAGCCATCATTTGCATTTTTTGTCTGTATTTAATGCTCAGTTCTATGTTGGTATCAGACCTTTTGATATTTATTCACACATGTTCCCTTCTCTATCTTACCTAACCTCTGACTCCCACGCGCCGTGGTAATTTCCACTTTTGGTAAGATCACCTGGTATATTTATGTCATGCAAATAAATGCAGTCATTCTATGTCTCTCTCTTTCCTTCTGACTAATTTCACTCAACATGATTCTTTCGAACATGGTGGTATTCTTCACTGGACTCTCATATATTTCACTGTGTCCACAGCAACTAAGTCAGTCCTTGCAAACAGAACATAGATCTCGTTTAGTGACAGTGGTAATTCGTTATCCGGGGCACCAAAATACTTATTATGTTTAATACAATAAATGTAAATGCATGTGAGATGCACCTGGAATGACAAGTACACACACAGAAACTGTCCCAGTAACAAGAGTTCGGGTGGCTTTCCTGCAATCCTGGCTGCACAGAAGAGCGAGCCCAGAACTCTACTCTCCAGTAAAAAGCTGTTTCTGTTTCCATGCTTCCACAAGTATGAACCCCAAGACTACCTACCCCAAGAACCCTAAACCACTGTTTTGAAAAAAAAGACATTTGCACTCCTGTGTTCATGGCAGTGCTACTCACAGTAGCCAAAATCTGGGAACATAGCGAGTGGCCGACCACAGATGTATAGATTGAACTATGCTCTTATCCAAAATGCAATGACTCGGCTATAAGACTAGTGAAGGCATTCCATTGGCAGGAGTAGAGAGGGAACTAGGTGTCAGTCACGGGTAGAGGGAGAAATGTATAAAACAGTAAGAGAACAAGGGTAGCATATCATGGGTGTTGGCTACAGTTTATCAAATGGAGTGCAGGGAGATAAACTTGACTCATTGGTGGGAGACACTGACACTTTATTGGTATGTGGTGTGGGAATACTGTAAGTCTAGAACAATCTGGGGCATGGGGAGGGCTCCCAAGATATACTGAGGGGACCAGAGACCCTGGCGATTTTCTGACAACCTGACCAGCGGTTAGATGCAAGGACCGTGTGTGCGGGCTGCCCAGGCCACGCTTGCAGTGCTGTGGTCCTCGGTGCTGTGCCCAGCAATGCTCAGGGGGTCATGTGGTCCTGGGGATCATGTCAGGCTTGTGCCCTAACCACTGCAGGGTTTCCCAGCCCCTGAAACTCTGTTATTAACAGCATTGTTAATCACTTGATCACTTCACTTGATCACTTGAATCCCGTTATTCATCGATTTGCCTCGAGCGGGCGCCAGTAACATTTCCATTGGACCCTATCACGTGCCAATGTAGCCCAATGGCATCTGGTTGATTCAGGAATATGAAGAGCCTCAAACCGTTCCTTCCAGGGTCTTGACAAGGAAGTCTGACCATCTTGTAGGTGGGCAGCCACATGATCTTTTGACATCCTGTGGGGATCCAGTCAGTAAAGGCTCTAGTCCAGCAGTTGTCTCCAAATCGCATTACATGCCCAGCCCATCTGATTTTCGATGCCTTGGCAAATGAGACAGCGTCCCTGATTCTGAAATAGCAACGGAGGTCAGAACTCCGGATTCCCTTCTCACACTTGAGTGAGGCATGATATTCCAAGCATAGCTCTTTCGATTCTTCTCTGTGAGACCCGAATAGCATTCTCATCCTGCTTTCGTAGGGCCCAGTCTCTGAGGCTTGTGTTAATGCAGGGAGAACGGTGGAGTCAAAGAGATGTGCCCAGAGCCTGAGGTTCTTTGTCCCTTTTAGCTATTTCTTCGATGCCTTTGAAGGCATTCCATGCTGCTCTCTTCCTCCTGCAAAGCTCAGGTTTTAGGTCGTTCATCATGTTGATTTCTCGACCTAGGTACACATAACTGCTGCATTCAGAGATGTTTGTTCCATTGAGAGTGAATGGGGCCTCTGGAACTAGTTCATTCTTCATAAACATAGTTTTCTTTTAGATTCAGCTGTAGACCTATCTTTCCACATTCTTGGTCCAAGTCAGCCAGCATTTGTGCCACTTGGCTAATGTTTGGTGTTATTAGAACGATGTCATCAGCGAAGCAGAGGTGGTGTAGTTGCAGACCATCTATCTTCACTCCCATTCCTTCCCATTCTAATTGTTGCATGATATTCTTGAGGGTGGCGCTGAAGAGTTTTGGTGAAATGGTATCACCCCTGTCTGACCCCTCTTTCACATTAATGATCACTTCTTTGTAGAATGGTGAGATTCTGGTGGTGAATCCGTAATACAGCTCACGAAGGATCTTGATGTATTGGGTTTGAACACCCTGTTTGGCAGGGTGACAGCTTCAGTCTCCACAGAATCAAAGGCTTTCTGTAAATCAATGAATATGAGACAGAGCAGCATCTTGTACTCCCTACAAACCTCAATGAGCTTTGTCAATGAGCATTGTCAATCATGGTGCTAAATTAAAATGAGAGAAAAATAAACAAAATCAGGTTGGTACTAGCAAATGAACAAAGGATTACTGAGGCCTTCCTGTCATGATCCATACATTCTGGACAACAAGTTTCTTTTTCTTTTTTTTTTTTTTTTTTTTTTTTTTTTTGTATTTTAGGGGCCACACCCATTGGTATTCATGGCTTACTCCTGGCCCCCTGCTCAGGGATCACTCCTGGGGATTCAGGGGACTTCAGAGGGTTCCAGGCATCAAACTTGGATGAGACTCGTGCAAAGCAAGGGTCTTACCCACTGTACTATTTTTCCAGCCCCTCTGGACACCAAGTTTAATGGAAATATCATTCCTGCCCACGTTGTTCCATGACACTAACGAGCAACGGCATCAAGGACACTGCAATGTATCAGGGTGGTGAGAAGCCCCGATTCAAGGCTTACAGTAGCTTCAGGTTTTCAGTCAGAGAAAGCAGCAGTGAAGGACTAAGATTTCTGATCTTTAGAAAGGGCCTAGGGCCAGAGCGATAGAACAGCAGGGGAGGGTGTTTGCCTTGCAAGTGGCCAACTTGGGTTTAATCTTCAGCATCCCATATGGCCCCCGAGGACCACCAAGAGTAATTCCAGAATGCAGAGCCAGGAGTAAATCCTGAGCATCACCAGGTGTTATTCAAAAAGAAAACAAATAATAAAATAAATAACAAACTTCCGTTTCTCTGACCTGGTCTTGTTTACTGGGGTCTTGAATCATATTTATTAAGATTACCTAGTTTTCTTCCCACTTCTAGAAGTCTGAAAACCACAACAAAACACTCCAGGAGGAATTGACCCCACTTAAAACTACAAAGAACACAAAGTGGGAAATATGGGGCTGGAGCAATAGGTAGGGCATTTCCCTTGGACATGGCTGACCCAGGTTCGATCCCCGGCACCCCATACGGTCCCCGAAAGCACCGTCAGGAGTAATTCCTGAGTGCAGAGCCAGGGTAACCCCTGAGCATTGCGAGATGTCTGTGGCCTTCCCAGCAAGCTGAGTTTCGCCATTGAATGGGAGTTAAAAAGGAACGTTGACTGGATGCTTTTCAAAGTTCCAGGGGATTTGAAGAGGACAAAAAACAAAGCTGGAATCTACAGCACCTAGAGGGAGCAAGCAGAGGCACCCACCATGCAGATTGTGCCTCCTGTGAGTTCACCTCTTCCTGGAGCCTGTGCTTGGGGCTTAGGGTGTGCGATGCGTGCGTGTGAAAGTGACAGCGTGTGTCCGGCCCTCCACCCAGGCACTCGCGGGCCACGTTCTGAAGCTCACACCTCTCCGTGGGCTCTGGTTCTCATTTCAGCCCATGTAGAGCAGCCGCCTGGTTTTTATTAAATTCCATAAGTAAGAATAATTCATCCTCCCAAATGTTATAGACTCGCTGTTTACGTAGTAAGACTTGGAAAATGATTTTGGTTCTTTCCTGCTTCTCTCTTGCTTGCAAATTTCTTTTCCTGAGCATGGAGACTTTTATATGAAATACACAGATATACCATCTCTTTTAAAGAGGAAGAAGGATAGAGCGATAGTACAGCGAATAGGGCACTTGTCCTGCACCCAGATGACCAGGGTTCTATCCCCGGCACCCCATATAGTCAGAACCTCTAGGAGTAATCCTTGAGGCAAGAACCAGGAGTAACCCCTGAGCATCGCGAGGTGTGGCCCAACACAAAACAAAACAATACATACAAGCAAAAGGTGTAAGAATCCCATGACAGAAACAGAAGTTGAGGCATCAACATTTTTCTCTGCTTTCTGTGAGTCTGAGTGTGCCTAATCCAGAGCTGCCAGCGGAGAATGAGAGCCGAGAATGAGCACAGGGGTGAGGGGTGTGTGCGTGACGTGTGTGTGTGCATGATGAATTCCCAGCGCCTGCTGCCTTTGAGTTCCTAAGGCAGGTTAGTACTTAGAAAATGTCATTTCTAATGCTGAGCTTTGGGGAGAGAGGACGGTAAGGTACACCTGGCAATGCTCAGGGGTTACTCCTGGCTCTGCACTCAGGGGTAATGCCTGGTGGTTCTAGAGGGACCATATGGGATGTCAGGAATTGAAACTGTGTTGGTGGCATGCAGGCAAACATCCTTCCTGCTGTACTATCTTTCTGGCCCCAACAGTGATGGCAACGTGCATGCCAGCTCGTCCTTCAGTGATTTGTCCAGCATCAATATTCAATCTGTGCTCCAGGCGCTGTGCTGGGCAGGACAGATGCAAGATCATCTTCCGTCTAGTTGGGAAGAGAGATTTAAAAGCAATATTGCTGCTCCAAGGATGGAGCTGGGTACAGGAGGGTAAGGCGAGGGGCCAAAACATAGTACAGAGGGCAAGAAGCTCACCTTGAACAAGGCAGACTTGGGTACAATCACTTGGGTACAATCCCAGCACCTCATATGGTCCCCCAGGCCTACCAGGAGTGATCCCGAGAGCCAGGAGTAAGCCTCCAGCACCACCAGTATAGACCCAAAACAAAAACAAATTCTTGGGGGCCTGGAGCGACAGCACAGCGGGTAGGGCATTTGCCTTGTACGCAGCTGACGCAGGTTCGATCCCCAGCATCCCATATAGTCCCCTGAGCACCGCCAGAAGTAATTCCTGAGCGCAGAGCCAGGAGTAACCCCTGAGAATTGCTGGGTGTGACGCAAAAAAAAGCAAAAAAAAAAAAAATCACTTGTATCACTTGTCTTCCCGTTGTTCATCAATTTGCTCGAGCGGGCACCAGTAACATCTCCATACGCCCTGTTGCAAGCAAGTGTAGCCCAGGGGCATCTGCTTGCTCCAGGAAAAGGAAAAGCCTCAAACCATTCTTTCGTGTCATGGGAATGAAGTCGATAATTGTTACTGGTTTTTTGGCATATTAAATAAAACACAGGTAGCTTGCCAGACTCTGCTGTGTAGCTTGCCAGAATAAAGCTAAACCTGTCCTCTCAGTAGAAGGCTCTCATCTCCAGCATTTACTGATGAAACTCAATGGGAAAAGATCAGGTTTTCTCTTGTGTCGGGGAATGCCGCGGGGTCCCCGACAGTGTAAGGACAGAGGTTCTCTTCTACCTCCGAGGACGCCGGGAGAACAGATGAAAAACCTCACGAGTCCGGTGCAGTTCCAAAAATGGCTTTAAATAGTACAAAAGCTTTTCCCACAGCACTCCAATATAATGAACAAACTTTAGCATTGGTCCGAACTTAGGACCGTACAAAAGAGCCTAAGTCTCCCACCAAAGAGAGAGGATCTCCCCAAGCTGAGTCCTACCCAGAAGAAGGAGCAAAAAGGCCAAAGAGCAAAAGGCCAAAAGCCAAAAACCGCAGGAGCCAAAAGCTGAAGGCTGAGGAACCAAAAGGCAAAAGGTGAAGGGGCCTCAAGTCAGTCCCTTATATACACCAAAGTAATCCAACCGGAGGGTCATGTCAACAAAGAACTCTAAACAGAGTGTAGTGCCACACCCTATTGCAGGTATAAACAAAGGTTATGCCAAGGTCTAATCCCTTTCTACCAAGATTATCTCTTATGTAAAACACTGGAGAGCGAGAGAGAGGGCTGATATAAAGTAATACATCTTAACTTCAGGAGCTTCATGTAATCTAGACCGGTACCCACAAGGTCCTTCTTATTATTATCTGCACCAGGGTGATTCTGAGTATCTTGTTCTCGTGTACTGAAAGGGTCACACTCGCCTGCTTAGAGCAAACTAGTATGATCCTTCCTATAGTCTTCCTATAGTCTCAGCGTAGCCAGGGTGGTAGTCTCCTGGTAAATTCTAACTGTCCCACGCTGTGTGCAGTGGGTATAAAAGGAGCTGTGCCCAATCTAGAAAACATAGAAGTCTTAGTAGATGTATAAGTCAGAAGTTATTCAGAGTCAAGGTGACTTCTGTAACTGCCACACCCTCTAGAAGTGTTTACATAGAAGAGAGGTCTCATTAGAATGAATCTTGGCTTAAATAAGATTAAGCTGGGAGTGGGCAAAACAACAAAACTCCCAGAATAGCTAAACCTGTCCTCTAACACTCTTGGGTGGAGCTCTGAGGAGCTGCAGAGTCTGGATGTAGAGAATGACTGACCTCATTGTGTGAGGGTTGCTCTGGCTTCCTGCTAGGCTCACTGGGATGGTGGGTCACAACTAGAACCTGCCTAGTACTGTATACATTGTATAAATGTGAAAGATCCTGGGAAGGACCAGATCCTAACATCTAGTACTATCTAAGACTGTTGCGTGGCCACTCTGCGGCCATGCGCCAATGGGGCTGTGGGTCTGGCATGTCTCTCTTCCAGTGTAGCTAGCATGGAGGTGGAGAAAAGGGCCGAGGAGCCCAAATCTCCGCTCCAAATCTGGCCAGTGTGTCCCCTCCCCCTATGTGTGAGCTGAACCCTTGGAGCAATGTTGGACTCAGTCAGGGCTGGCTGAGCCCCCTTACTAACCACCAGAGGTCAGCTCCATGGGCTGCTTCTACGTGGAGCTGAGCGGCGCAGCTGTGGGTCTGGAGTGGTTGGGTCTGGATCTCTTTCAGGGTTGCTGACAGAGCTGTAGGTCTAGCATGTCTCTCTTCTGGGGTAGCTGGCCTGGAGGTGGAGGAAAGGGCAGGAGGAGCCCAAAACAAACAAACAAAATTACAAGAGGAGGAGGCTGAGAGGAGGTCAGTGAGATTTCCATGAAGTCAGAACATTTCAACCTGCCTTGGAATAGAAATTTACTAAGATGGCACATGTGATTTTTAAAAGACTAAAGTAAGAAAAGTAGGAAAGTCTGGCAGAGGGAACAGGGGTCTGAACGCATGCAAGGCTGTCAGAATCCTGGGACCTAACTCCTAGAAGGTTCTCAAAGACATAGCAACCTTGGCCCTAATCAGAAATGGCAACCACGTGGCACAGGCATGGCTGGCCCAGAGGGAGGAGCTGCGCTGGCAGGAACAGAGCCCAAGTTGGGAAGC